>VYZS01009637.1:0-29805 GCA_013400695.1 Neodrepanis coruscans | reverse complement strand
GGTTGCTCCAAGCCCCATCCAACCTGACCTTGGACACTTTCAGGGATGGGACAACCTCACGACCCTCACAGGGGAGAATTCCCTCACAATATCCCATCTAACCCTGTCCTCTGGCAGTGGGAAGCCATTCCCCTTTGTCAGAGTTTCTTGTAGGCCCTCAGCTCTGCCCCCACCTCCAAATTCTCCTTTCCCCCACAGAAAGGGAAGTGTGCATGTTGGAGCATCACTGGTGATTTTAATTGAACATCCACATGTGGGCTGTGCTGTGACTGCCACATGGACAAAACCACTGTCACTGAGCTCCTGGTGCTGCCAAATCCTCCTTTGGTCTCGGAGACTGGGTTAGTTCTGGGAGATTTGCATCACCAGAAGGACTGGGCTACTGCAGGAACATGTTTCCTTAGATGGGAAGGTGGGAGCTGTGTTTATTCTGAGACATAATTACGAGTGGTGAAGCTTCATAAATCCATCCTGCAAATACAGAGTTTCTGTGGGGTGTAATTTAGTTGAAGGGGGAAAGTGCATTATATTTTCTTGGTCACATTTCCTTTAATTGCACAAAATGAGAAACTTCATGGTGACTTTTATGATCCTTTCTGCTGTGAACTTTACAATGAGCCATTCTTTGAATGCTCAAAGATATTGTAATTCTAGCCCTTGTATTTTAGGCAGTTTTCAATGCAGACATTAAAAATATATATAGTGTGCAAGGACATGTGTATAAAATGTTTCTTTTTATAATTCTGTAATTCATATTGTATTGTTTGGAAACAGGTTTTATCAAGGTTTTTCTCCTGCAGTAGTAGATACAAGAGCTTCTTTCCATAGCTATAGTTTATCACATATCCCATTGCTTCAAATTGGTACTTTCACTTATCCAAAATTAAAAGCATCTTCCCAGGCACCTGATGACAATGTGATGGAAGTTGATCTCTGTGTTTGTGAATTTACACTCCCACTGAGATCTGGTTAAACACCCTCTCTGTTTCCTGACAAGACCTTGGGTTACACCATTGGCATATTTTAGGCTCAGGCCAAACTGAGCTTTTCTTCTCAAATCCAAGGGAAGTGGGGATGCAGGAGCCATTGGGACACCCCACTTGAGCATCTTCCACTAGAATGTGTTGTTTGGGGCACAGAATTTCATGTGGTGCTGATGCTCCAGCAGTCCCTGTTCCTATCATGGATATTTGGGGTTAGTCCTGGAAAAAATAGATCTGGTCAAGCGTTGGTGCGAGGTTCCCTCGTGTCTCTGTGTCTGTTACTCATAACCTGAATCTCATCACGAACAAATGGCCAGTGGGAAACAATTGTTTAAGCACACACAGCTCCCCCAGAGCATCAGTGTTGTTAATCCCACAGATGTGGGACTCAGCTGTACTTTAAAGCCAAGTGTAAACAGCATTACTAGTTTTCATACTTAAAATGGTAAAGATGTTTAAAAGAGATCTCTGTATAGGAAGAGGCATGAAATGGAGATTTCTTGGAGAAATTATTCACTGACTTAGGGCTTGCCAATGTGCTTTAAAAATACAGGAGAGTACAAATCCATCTTGTATTGTCATGTTGGTTCCAGCTGCCTCACAGGAAAATCACTGTAGTTTAACTGCAGTGCATTAACAACTGCCCAGTATCTGAAATTGGAACCCACCAAAGGCACTTAAATGCTCCCACCGTGTGTGAGATCAGTGGGTGATAATGAACCAAACCCATAGATCACCCAAATCAGAGCCCAAAAGGAGCCTCCTTGGTCAATTGAGAAGGAGCTGGTGCCTCTGCAGGGGCTCATGGTGTGTTTTATGTGTTCTTTACATACTCTTCTTGCAGAGCACCAAGTCCAGGATGAGCAGTGGAAGTGGACTGTTGTTCCAGTTGGGAGCAGGGTTGTGTTTTCCTGCTAAGTGGGTCAGAAGCAAATTTATCTGCTTTTATTGCAGCCTCTCCCTTGCCACTTTTGCTTTGCATTCACAACCATGGCTCTTAATCTGAGTAATTTAGAACGTTCTCCTTAACAGAGATTTCATGTGCAGAAAACTGCAATGCAGCTTGAAACAGATGAAGAATAATATATTTTTGGTTAAAAACAGCTACTGCAAGTTTATTCCCTGGGAGGGGTCTGTGTCTGTGTGTGCAAAATCTGTCCTGGGAGCAGGGGAAGGCTGAGCATTCCATCACCATGGTCCCTTTGTGATTTGAGACTGTTCCTGTTTGAGACAAAAGTTCTCCTAAGATTCCCTACTTGGACTCCTGAAGGAGCTGGAAAAACAATTTCCGTCTAGAAGTAATAATAGCCTGGACTTTTGGTTTTGATCATAAACTGACATTTAAAAGTCATCTGAGGAAAGATATTTCTTGATTGAAGTCAGGTTTTGCTTAATGCAGTTGTAGCTGATCTCTCCCATCTGGTATCACTTCCTTGATGGGACCTCTTTCCCTTCCCTGGGGTCCAGTTCACAAGATCCCACAAGAGTTCCTTACTTTCCCAAAAGACCTTTCAGTGGATCAGCTCATTCTGTTACCCTGGTTATTGTTCAGCTTTTCTTTTCCCTAAGGAAAACCTGGGAAAGTTGCTCAGGACAGAAGATGAGGTGATAGTGTGGTGCCCAAAAAGTGTTTGGAATTGCAGTTCTGTCTGTGCTCACAGTCAGCCTGGTGTTTGTTACACCCTAGATCCCCATATTTTACCTGTGGGATTCAGACATTACGTTTTACCAGCAGAATAGAAAAGGCAGGTCATGTGGCTGCATTTCCCAGGGTTAATTCCCAAAATTGTCAGTGTTTAGAGTATCTGCTTTATGCTGAGTGATTTGCTTCCTGCTCCTGTGGGGGGTGGTCACTGTAAAAGGAGCCATCCTGAGGTGGGAATGGAGCCAGGATCTTCACATGGATCTGGGCCTGGAGCCGCTGTTGGGGCTCAGGTTTTAGCAGAGAGGGATGTAGGTATTTGTGGTTTGGCTTTCTGTGTGTTTTGTGGATTCCTAAAATATGACCTTTCCTGCTAAAAAGCTGGATTTTGTCCCAAATCCTGTGGATTTCACACAGGATCAGGTTCTCATGGCATTTGGGTTGATGGCATTTGTGGAAGGCACAGAATAACCACTGGCTGTGTGCAGAGCTCACCAGGACACCCTCTCCCAGGTACAGGGAAGCTTTTCCACAGAAAATCATACACTGGGATTTCCTGGAGTTGCCTCTGGTTTCCATATGACATAAATCCCACCCACCAGGCCACGGCAGCCACACAGGAACTCCCAAACAAGCCCTGGGAGCTTTCACAGTGTTTTGAATTGTGACTCTTATCTCGTTCCTCTGATCTGTTTTCTCTGATGATTCCCAAAGGTCTCGGTATGGGCGTATGGGGATGAAACGTGACTCGGTGCTTAGGGATGCAAGAGCTGAGCTCCTGATGGAAGCTAATCCTGCATTTCCAGTATTTGCAGCCTGGGGCTGAGGAGATCACTCGATCCTCCTGAGCTTCTGACATCAGGCAATGAGAGCTTCTAATAGATATGAATTACTGAGAAGGAAAGCTTGGAAAACTTGTTTTGTTTTGTCATCAGAGGGGCATAATTCCCTAGGGAGTAAAGCTGGAAGAGGATCCCTGCTGAGGGACCTTCAATCAGCCACCTTCACGCTGCAACTGCCCTGCTCTGTGCTGTCCCTTCTGTGTCTGTGTTCCCAGGATAGATCCTGGTTGTTATCCCCACAGTAAATACAGTACTGGATACTGGGTAAAAATTAAAACTGGCAAATTCCATGTGTTTTATGTCATTTGGCACATTCAGCACAGCCCCCCCTTCAGTTTGTCATAAATTCCTAACCCAGAGCAAGGTCACATCTGGTAGCGATTTCTCTCTGCCAGATGAGGCGCAATCCCATCAAACCAAACTCATTTTCCCCAGTGCTGCTCCAAGGAGCTCTCCTGCTCCTTTTCCGTAAGACCTGCCGCCTGCCCTGGGAGCTCTGGGGGATGATTCAGGCCGAGAGACTTTTCACACTTTATAAACTGCAAGTTTTGGAGCACAGCTTTGTGTCCAGGGCATGAGGCAGGACAAGGGCACAGCACTGGAGTCTGCCCAGGAACAGGCTGTGGCTCTGCTGCTTTTCCTTTTCCAGCAGCACATTCTCTGCAGGACACACACTGTTTCTCCATGTTTAGTGTATGTGCACCCCCTCCTGCTCTGAGTAACCCACAGAACCCACACACAGCCATGAGTCTGCTCTTCCTTTACATCCTTTTAAACTAATTCTGGCAAAAGCTGTGAGTCTTGGATAATTCAAGATACACACTGAACACTCTCAAATATAAGATGGACTAACAAAGTCATGGAGCAACAATCAACCTTTGCACATTGTAGTAACTAAAGTAATTCACAGTAATGTGGAAGTTTAATAGTAGTCAGTGGTTTCATGTTTGATCATGTTCCCATTTTCCCATATTTTGATATTTTTGGTATCTCATTGCCTTTATTACTCTGTGCTTCCAAAGCCTGGTGCCCTCTCAAAAGGAATCTCAAACCAGAGTGTACCAATAATGTTCCTTCGCTCCCAGAAGGGAGGGGGGTGAAATGGTGATGAATTATAAAGTGTCATTAAATCAAATTAACAGAACGTGGTTTGAAAACAGTTATTTCAAGGTTTCCTGGGATTTGCAAAAGGATCTCTAAAATAAAAAGCAGGTCAGAATTTTAAACAATCAGTTTTGTTACTCTTAACTATTACTGTTATTATCATACAAGCTCATGAAGCCCCCTGTGACTGGGGAGCACTGGTTAGAAACCACCTTGTCTCCTGTGATTTTTGTGACCCAGTTTTTACCCTTTGGAACCTTTTTATTCACAGGCCAAGTATCCTGACATTGTGACCCTTCCAGAAGGACTGCAGGGAGATCATATAATTCTAAGGAACCCCAAAGTTTCTGGGTAAGCCAGTAATGCCTTTTTTTAATTTATGCAGCCAGGGGGTTGCACGGACAGAGCAGGAGCCTGGCTGTGCAGCTCCAGGTTTCTCCTGTGACAAGAGGTACAGGGATCCCAGTCACATCCCAGCAAAGCCCAGTTCCCTGGAGTCTTGCCATTAAAGATTGGAAAGAAAATGGCATTTGCCATGTAACTGGAACCAAGTGTGGCTACATTTCTCCATTGTTTTAGAAAGAAATCTGCGGATGAAGGAATTCATCTACCAGGTTTGTGGGATTTGGTTGGGCTCCCTGTGGGATGTGTTCCCCAAACCTGGTGGTTTTCAACAGAGAAAAAATCCTTTCAAGTTACATGTAAAACAATATAATTATCACTGTCAGGAATTACATAAGGGCCAAGAAAAGTAATTATGTTGTGAAGGGATCAGACCATTCCCTTCTCCTGTTACATCTGATTATAACAAGCTTTAATTTATGTGGAAACAAATGGAAATAAAGTGTAGCTCCCTCCTATTTGTGTGGAACTAGCAAATAAACCCTAATAGATGGTGCTGTCTTGGTTCAGCCAAACCTGCCATTTAAAACTAAATGCTTAAAGTCTGGATTGTTGGAAGGAATTGTTCTTAGACCACTGGAGTCAGGGAATAACCTGCTTTATTTAACAGTTTCTATGTCTCCAGGTGCCAATTCCATTACGTCCCCTCTCACCCACAGTCATGAAACACAAGAATTTAGAAGTCATTTCAGCAGGTTGGTAGAAACCGGACTGGCACAGGAATTTGTTTGCAAAATCCCAGAATAAGCTGGGCACAAATTCCCAAAGGGTTTTTAACAACCCAGTGGTGAAAGGCTGACAAAACCACATTTGAAGGAAACTTTCGCAGTTGTGGGTCAAACACCACCAAGAAAGGGACCTTGTTCCTTGCAGGAACTTGCAGTGCAGATCAGCTTTGGATTAGGAAAGCCTTACCTTCAGTTAGGAATTCTACAAGCCATGACTGGAGGGAATACAAAATGGAGTAAAGCAGATGGGGAAGTTCTAAAGCTGCAGAGCTGCTCTGGATGTTGTTCTACACCAACCTCCTGCCTCCCTGTTCCCTTGGGACAGTGCAGTGATCCTGTCCTACTGCAAAAGCTGGGAATCATGACTGGCCTTGCAAAAAAAGCACCAAAACCACTCTGGAAGGAGTGGTGAATCCAGAGCTGGGCAAGTTGCATTACATGAGGTGCATTTGTTTGGAAAACATGAGTGTGAACCCCCAAAACGCTGTACTTTGTTCTTTGAAGGAACCTCAGAGACACTGCCCTGGTTAACCCTGAACTGACTTTCCTGTGCACCCCACACAGGTTTGAACTGATGATTGTTTGGAAGATCCATCTGGATGAAGAAGGGAGAACTACACCTGTCCTGGACCTGCTGACAAAAATCCCAGAGCAAGGTAAGCCCAGTCCCTTCAGGGATGTTCCTGAGCCATCAGGGAGGAGGCCTGGCCCACATTCCTTTAGAAAACATGGCAAACCAACCCCAGCTGAACTCCAGCTACACTTCACCTCCTGTAGCACTCCCAAGGGTTACACCCCATGTCCATGAGCAGGTGCTTCACCTTCCTGCTGTTTCTCCTGCAGTCCTGACACACAAGATGACGAGTGTGGAGCGCATCCCCGCCCGGTTCCGGAGTATGGTGCTGCTCCTGGGCATCGAGGCAGCCCTGGAGAACCTGGTCAAGGTGCTTGAATGAATGCCAGCATTACTCACACCAGGTAGCAATTTCAAAAGTAGTTTTAATTAAGATATTGTGTTACACAGTCTATAATTTTATTGAATATAAACATTAAGTTATTTTCCATTTAGAAACCATACTCATAAAACATGCTATCTGTACAATTATGGCACGTTATATATAAATTGTCATGACATGAAAATAAATACAGCCATTTAAATACAAAAATGCCAAATAAAATAGTTACATGTACAGAGTGATTTCATTATAAATTTATCTTTCTGAATCATTAATGTACCAGAGTGGTTTATCTTCTTAACATTTTCTAGATACCTGGAAATTGTTAAAAGATCATGCACTGTCAAAATCAAGTTCATAAAAATCCATTTCATTTCACAGCTCTGTAAAAGTACAGTGATTTTAAAATGACAAGAGAACAGTAAGAGACTCCTAGAACGAAGAGTTAAACAGCTTTCTCCTTAAATTAGGGTGGAAGAAGACAAGTTGAAGATTTCAAAGACATACAATGGTAAAAAACCCCAAGGGTAACTGTCTGAAGTAACTTTGTTCCACAGTGTAAGTGTTGAGACAGCACTGAACTAACCCAGAGTGGCCCATCACACTCTTGAAAGAGGTGAGGCATTAACTCCTGCCCACTGCAGCACTTCCTTTCCATTTCCTACTTACAGGGGGAAATTCTGGAGATAACATGTTGCCAAAGCACCACATTTCATACATTCATCCCTGAAGAAACAAAATAGGTCAGGCAGATGTCTTGCCTCTCCCTTCACTTCCATGAGCTGTGCCATCAGCCCCTCTGGGAACTCCCAGTGTTTTCCAAGAGTTCCTGCTCTCTCCATCCCAACCAAATGATGGAATCCCAACAACACTGACACGACTGGAAGTCAGGTACTTCTTGGGTAAAGAGTAACAGTTCCTGTAACCAAGAGCCCAGACCCAAACTCTGGACTCTGTTTCTATTAAGAGACTCCTTTCCAAGGCCAGAGCTGCTGGAGCCACCCCAGCAGCACAGGGAGCTCTGTCCATCAGTGATGGCAAAATATGGGACAGGGAAGCAGCTGGAGAAATCAAGAACTGAAGCAACAGTATGTTTATAATGCCATAAGTGTAATAATCCACTATTTGATCACTGAAATGGTCTCCCACTGTTCTGGCAGGTCAGGAAAAACTGACACACCAGATTGGTTTCTGCAAGAGTCTACAGCTGAGCAATGCCAGAGATTGGGTTTTGATGAACAGCAACTCTATCTTGTTAGATAAGGCAGCCTAATTTCAAGTTTGGAGTCCAGTAGACAGGCAAAATTCATTGCTTCTTATGCACTGACACAGAACTGGTTAAACTGGTTTTGTGTAACCTTTAGTTCAGTTCATCTTTAGCTCCTTCTTGCCTGAAAACAAACTGAAAACAAACTGTTTACTCAGCACAGACATTTGTGTTTGCATAAAAACATGTGTGAAGTTACAGCATTAAAACTTCCCAGATGTGGATGGTCCTTCCTTCCTCCTCTTTCTAACAACTGGAGGGTTTCTGGATTTAGAAGTAGCTCCCTCTCCCCTCCAGGTTTTCTTTGGAAAGAAGGGGTTATTCGCACTGTAAGTAACCAGGTTATTGCACTGTTGTAGTATCACATCTCATGTTCACAAGAGCAGCTCCTGGCCCTGTCCCAGAAAGGCACCTGGCAGTGGGTACAAGCTGGCAGTGCCAGCTGGGGGCTGTGGGAGTGGTGTCACTGTGTTTCATATTTCCTCCTTGACTTGTGCCCATGTACAGGGGGCTCCTGGGTCACTGGAACAATTCAAACATTACACTGAGTTCCCCATGTCAATGTTTTTAGCAGTAACACGACTCTGAACAACATTACTGGTAAGCACAGGCTGTGTCCAGGTAACAGCTGTTCACTGTGGCTTGAGGAGCATCTCTGCACCTTTCAGAGGAGAAAAGGGGCTGTAGATTTTATCATAGTACCCTCAGTTTTGGATATAGCCCCAGGATATCTTCCCCAAGGATGGCTTTACTGCAGCTTCACACAGCACTGCTTACAAAGTAAAGCCATCACAAAATCACTGCAACAGTGATACAAACTCACCTTGTCACAAGACTGACCTGAGGCAGCTTCAGGGAAGAAAATGATATGTCACCTTTTTTCTGTGTCACTTAAAATGCAGGAGCCTGAAAGCAGCTGCTTGGGCTACACAGTGTGCAGGGCATCAGTGTAATAATGCCAATGCTTGACACCATCTGAAAGACCTGAAATGATCTGTAAAACTCAGAACATTCTCTCCTTATAGCTCAGTTCCCAGTAGGTAAGAGTGAGCTGTGGTTTCCCTTTCAATAGCAGCATATAATGTAGAGACAACACAAACCAGTGTGGCAGGTGAGTTAAGCCCAGCTATCACACAAAACTCAAAGATGTTTGTTTACCTTTACCCTTTGCACTGAATTTCAGAAGCTTTAAGTACAAGGTGATCACAAAACTTCTGGAGGCAGCCTGGTGTTCCTAACCCATGCATTAGTACTGAAGTGTTCTGCAGTGACAGGGCAGTTCCACAGACCAGCCACTGCTCAGGTGTATTTCAGGGTTAATGCTGAAGTGTTGTATCAGGATTTGCCAGAGCATTCCCTCCTCTAGCAGGGATGAGGGAGACTCCAAGCATAGGCTGCAAGGCAATTCTCTTGTTAGTAATTAGGCTTTCTATGTTAGTGCAAGACATCAGGACACCTTCAATTCTGTGCTCTCTCAATTCTAAGGAAGTACTTTTCGTACTAATTTGCTCTGTCCTCTAGTTCCAAGGTATGGCACGTTACCTGTTCTGTCACATTAAATACATTCATTAGGGTTATCTAGCAAATGCTATCCCAGGGCTCTGAGAAGGCATCACCCATCAGAAATCATTTCATAAAGCAAAAAACATTCACAGCTGAAAAATGCACTGAACACATAGAAAAGAAAAAAAAAATCACCATAACTGTATTCCATTAATCTTTCACTTTCTAATGAGTTTGAGTAAAAATAACCTTAAGGAAATGGTTACACTTTATGGAGAACTAATGTGCAGTCTTCATTCTCCTTGAAGAGGTTCGACATAACGGGGTCATCTTTGGCCTGTACGTTCTTCAGGTAATAGTTGACAATGTCCCCGTCCAGTTTGTGCTGGCGAGGGATGCTCTCGTAGGGCTTCAGGTCCAGGTCCAGCACAGAGACGGAAAAGGTGAATCTGGATTTGGATGCCAGTACCACAGATCTTTGCTCAGAGCTGGGAACAAAACCACATTGCACATCTGAGTCACTGAAACCACTGCTTTTAATTTATGTGCCCCAAGTCCCCTTGCAGAAGTGACTCCAATGTTTGCCTTAGAACTTCCGTGGGAGGCCAGGAAAATAAACCACAGCTCCAGCTTTACCCATCCTAATGGGAACTTGCTGGCACCACTTCCTTTCAGCTTCCACACAGCTGAAGTCAAACATTGCTGTCAACTACTGTGTCTCTGTATTTAGTAAATCTAAGCTGTTTCTAGGTGGTGCATGCAAAGCAGCAGCCTTATTAACTACCAAAAGCAGAAAGAATCACTGCAACTCCTACTCAGGTTCAAGGTAATAAAACATGTGGAGTGTGGGAACTGCTGTCCAAGCACACTGAGGGAGGATTTCTGAACTCAGCCACTGCCTAAGTCACGTCCATCACCAACACTTCACTCCAGAACTGCAGAGCAAATGCAGAAAACAGCATTCTCTAAAAATAAAAGGGCTCTGGTAAATCACCTTCCCCTGCACACCATGACTGCTGACATGAGCCAAAATGGACAATATTGCAGCAGAGCCTCCTGCCTGACAGACAAAGATGTCACCTCTTGATTATTGCCTTGGTTTTACTCTAATTATGCCATTAAAGGCAACTCAGCTTGAAAAATCTCTCCTATGAGGACACTGAGGCAGAAAAATCGCACCTGTTTAAAACCATGTAGAGCTGCTATAAACAGTCAATTCAAAGTTCAGGAAGAGAACAAACATAAAACCTTAACCCTTTTGATCAACTTAAAACTCTTCAGAAACTGCCTAAATGGATTTTGAATGCCTTAAATCAGAGCTCTACTAGTATGGTCACAGCCAAATATTTGGACACCTCCCACCAAACCCCACACACTTTAAAAAGTTACTGAGTTGACTGAACTGTGCAAACATCTCCAATTTCTAAACAACTGGAGCCCCTCCAAAGCAGGTACAGGCAGCTCTTACCACTCATCCTGCAGACAGGGGGAAAGGGCAATCATGATGGAACAGTCTTTAGCAGTCATGGCTATTCTGTACTGCTGCACCTGTACAACAGAAAAATAACATACATTCTCATATTTATATTTGTAAAGCACCCTGTTCCTAACAGAAGGCATCAGTGTACTCCCCAGATTGGTGCCTTGGCACTTTAAGAGCTGGAAATTATCTCTGTAACAGATGGTTGGCAGGAGCAGGTGGTTTTGCAGCATCCTGCACAACAACCATGTTTATTTCCTACAGATCATTTTCTTAGAGGCCAAACCAGCAGCAGTTCAGGCAAATACTGTCTCAGTCTAGAAAGCAAATAAACAGCTTTAATTTCTCTCCAGAACTGGTGCTACACATTTGTTTTTAACTTCTGCTATAAAGGTGCACCCTGGCACTGTAACTGCTCAGTCCCTGACAAGGTGATGCCAACATGCCCCCGTTATCCAGCCCCTTCAGTGAGGTGGGTGTTAATTAACCGACAGACTAAACAACCCTCAGCAAGGTGCACAGGAGAGGTACCTTTGTTAATGCAAACGCCACCGTCCCGTCGTCTTCCGTGGAAAGATCCAGCAGCTTCTCATAAAATGCTTCATTGTAAGGTCCATCTATCTGTAATGTACTTCTAAATAAATGTTAAAAGAAGATTTACACACAGCCAAGATGATTTACTGGTCTTCAGTGCCATCTTTCTTCAGCATCCCAGATACTCAGAACAACCCAACAACAGCACCAATAGACATGTCCAAGGATTATCCCACTGCCCACCAACATCACAACCAGCCCCTGTTATTCTGGCATCACTCAAGACGTGCTGCTGCTTAGGACTGGGGTTCTCTGGGGTTTTTTTAAAAGATGAATCATTCTTAATCCACTGCCACCTGTGTATCACTAAAGGAACAATACTTTTTGCCAAAAATGCGTAAGTTTCAAAATTTACAGCAGTTTGCAGGAGCTCCCAGAAGTCTTGTTGAAATATATTAATAATATTTATTATTTTTTTACATATGTATATCAAAATATAAACTAGGAGTATGTGCATCTGACAGGGCCCTGCTCTGCCCCAGCTTTGTACTATGTGCTAACAGGGGGTGATTTGGCTCCTTCCTCCCCCTGCCAAACACCTGAATTCCTGCTGAGAAGCTGAACCTGCAGCACACAAACCCCCTGCAGACCAAGGACACGTTTCCAAGTGACTGGTTTCACGTGTAACTGCAGCAGCAGCAGGGACTCTCAGTGAAGCCAGAGTGCCCTCGTGTGAGCATCAGCAGAGGCACAGCCGAGGTGCAGCACCCAGGGAAGGCTTTGTGCAGCAACTATGGTTACACTAAATAAGCCTTATTTGAGGGAAAAAAATGTAGCAGCTTGCAATGCCCAGGCACGAAATGCCAGAAGATAAAGGTTCTTGAGCTTCAAGTATGATCTGAGCACTTGTGGTATGGGTCATGGGGGGATTTGGAGCTGTGCTCACACAGGATGGACAACAGCAGATCCACACCTCCTGCAGGCACAGGCTGCATTGCTGCCCAATTCTGGATTTTAAGGGCAGGTTGTAGGTAAGGCAATACACACCTGAGAATGACTGTAGGAACACTGTCCCTGTAGACACAGTCTGAGATCTGCAGGTACTTGGGACAGGAGAAACCAACCACCTGTTTTACTGCACCTTTCTGCAAATACACAACCTCCACTACTAAGGAAAGAGGATTTTTTCTCTCTTGCCCTGCTGTGAACTTCCCATAACAATTACTTAAAAATTCAGGCCACAGTGACTGACACCAAACCTTTTAACAATAAAACTCATGTTTTACATTATCTGGCCATTCAAGTTAGAAATTCAGAATGTGCAATGCCATGAAGGAAGGTTGTACAACACAAGACAGGGTGTCTGCACAGAGCCAATCTTGCTGCACACCTGGTTACTCAGAACTGAAAAGAAAAGCCATCAGGTCTTACCTCTCTTCGGGAAATTCCTCCAAGTACTGTTCAACTCTACTATACAGAGGATAGAGTCCTTCAATGTCCAGCATGTCAAGCATCTGAGCCTGAAGAGTTTTATAAAGGAGACAACCCCTCGGTAAGCCAGAGCTTTCCAATTTATGTTTACCTAGAAGAAAGTGGATTTTAAAATACGGCAGACACGAGTGTTGTCTTTGCTTCAATTTGCCAGAACAGGTGCTTGTTCACAACACAAAGCCAAATACTTTTAGTCCAGTCACAAGGAGGGGGAAACCTTAAAACTCTTCAGATTCCAAACACTGAAGTGCCAGGTGCACATTTACACAGCACATATTTGCAGAATAAAACACCTGTTATACAACTCTACAAACTACTTGTTTGAAAAATTTCTCATGTAAGTTTGAAGCCACCACAAATTCACTTTGAACTGCTGGCAGAAAGTAATTCAGCATTTCAGCTGTCAGGTCTTTTTGTTCTATAATATAAAGAGATTTGTACTTGCTATAATTTCTGTAAGACAGATCTTTCTCCAACAGTACAAGAAACCACCAGCAGTAGAAAAGGTCTTCCTCAAAAGCAGAGTAAGAAACATGCTGTTTGTGTAATGAGGATACCTGGCAGCATCTTGAGTAATTAGAGCTTCACAGAACTTATGCACTGAGGAATTGCCACTGTTTACACGTTTCCAACTCACTTCCCATTCCTTTTCCCTCTGGTATCCAGGCCCCTCTCTTTACCAGAAGAGCAGTAGAAGAAGAGAACACAAGCTGCCCTCGCTGGTGAGGGCTGACAGGAGCAGCAGGGAAAGGCGAGGAATAGGTGTCATGTAACAAAGCAACCAAAGCAGCAGCCTGACTTCCTCACGGACAACATAAGCACCTCCCACTCATTGGGAATTCCCTGATTGTTATCAGCTCAAACTGGTGTTTTCTTCCATTTTTTCTCTTCCCCTGAATTTATTTTTACCCCTGTCATGAAGCACAATGTTAAAAGTGCTCACTACAACATCATATTAGTCATCTATTAATTATCTACCAGTCACACAGCTCAGAACTCACTTTTTAGATGTCACTACAACTCCCCTGTTTCTGCTCTCGAATCAGGATTAATAAACAAACAAGACACAGAGATCTGAGCTGTTACTTCAGACAAGGCTGAAAGGTGTTCCTGCCCATGGCAGGGGCTCAGATCAGATGGGATGTAAAGGTCCCTCCCAACCCAAACCATGAACAGCTGATTGCTGACAGTGCTTGAGAAATCATCCCTTACCATTCCTTACTAGTTCCTTATTAAAAGCACTTGCTTCACAGTAGCTCCGTCCTTGTGAAATGGGAACTGTCTTCATGTCACCCGCCCTGCAGGTGTCGGTGCTACTCAGTAGCGCCATCGTTATCACCTGGATCAGTTCTTTAACAATTGTCCTTGTGCAGTGGGGGCCACTGACCAACCCATTGGAAGGGAAAAAGAAAGGTTTTAAGTGACGAGCAAGTTCGTTCCAGTCAGAGACACAGTCCTGGTCATCCTTACAGCCATAAATTAGTTCACCATTCTGAAACAAGGGAAAAAATACAAAGTCTTCAGGCACTTCATGAAATCAAGTTATTCAAACTGAGCTACTCGAAGCATTGGATTTAATATTTGAAGCACAGAAAAGTGTTGTCAGCTTCACAACCTGCAAACAAATACACACAACACTCCCCACCTCTTACAGGTTTGCCCTCTTAAGTTTAATCAGATCCCACAACCTCTGAATGAGGACAAAAGACCCATTTAAATGAAGTGCTACTTTCCCAACATAATCAGCTGTAAGGAATCAGAACAATATGAGTGATCTGATACTTGGCACATTTTCCTATCACTTCTTTCTGAATATCATCAGGAGTGAAAAAGCATCATGTGAAACAACCTTCTTTCACCAGCCAGACTGGCAAAGGGGGGGCTGTGAAAGGGGGGAGAAAAGGTGTCATAAGTTACCTGTGCTAATAAAAGAATTAGGACAGTTCATAAAAGTTTAAGTAATTCAAATAGTTGATTGAACACTGGAAATAAATTTTAAAGAATCTTGTTTCTTAATCTGAAAATCTCCATAATTTACTGCTTTATATTTTTCGTCCATGAATGCCAGGGAAAAGGTAACTTTTCCCTTCCCCAATGAGGCCCTGCTGTGCATTTGGCCTTCATCAGTGCTCTAACAAGAATTGTAAAACCAATTATTTGCAACATGCAGTTCTCCATCTTCTTCCTCCTGAAGTTTTAAAACTTTGGTCACCTTAACAGTCCTTTTCTAGTAGTTGTTCCTCAGCAATTCATTCAGACTAAAACCCCAGGGTTTGGTCACAGCCCCAAGACTGACACAGTTCAAGGAGCATTTGGACAACACTCTCAGAGATTGTAGGATTGTAGGTAGGATTGTGCAGGAACAGGAGTTGAACTCCATGATCCCTGGGGGTCCCTTCCAGCTCAGGATATTCTAGGAGTCTATGACTTCAGGGAAATTATTATTTACCTGTCCTAACCTAAAATCTAAATTTTCCCATTTCCTTCTTCTGGTGGAGTCCAACAGTGATGGTGCTGATTGAGTAGATCTGAGGTAAGATTTCAGATGCTGAATGCAAATTGTTTTAAAGCCAAGACAAAAAAAGCAAGCAGAGATTTAACTGTTTACCTTAAATATTTTCAAGTTGTTCTGTGACTCCTGTAGTAAGCTCTTCAAAGCAAAGTGCATTCTCTGTTTATTTCTAGGGAAAACAGAAAACAAAGCCAAGAATGTTTTATCCCAGCCTCTGGATGTTCACACCTGGCATAAGCACAGGCAGTGAGATCACTGCAAAGGCAAAGTGAACTTCAAATCTGACTAAACCAAACAGTCCTTGGCTGCAATGTTGTGCAGCAAAAGGCTCTGGTACATTAACAAGCAGCTCTGATTCCTGAGATAGGTGTAAATAGACAGCACCCGAAATATTCACTGTAAAGGTCAGACAAATAGGCACTGATTGTCCTTAATACCTCAGCAAAACGCAAAGTAGTATAAGAAAATCCGCCAAGAAAAAGCCCTGTGTCACAGATTTTGGCAGAAACACAGAATCCTTACCCTGAGAAGAGATCCAATGGGCAGTATTTACTGGGTCGCTTCCATTTTCCATTTGCTACCTGTGGAAAATGCAGAGCACTGCTGTTACACACTCACCTGCAGTAACTGCTCTCTCATTTTAACATCCTGCCTTCAGAGCTCCCACAACATTTAAACCTCTTTAAACACAAAATTCATGACCACTGTGGGTCTCCCTGACCATTTTTGGAGTCACTGCAGCTGCATTCACAGAGGTCACACTAAACCAGGGAGGCACAGCCACACCACTGCACACACATGGACAGGAGTTCAGGGAACTCCATGCCTGTTACAGGCTTGTTGTAAACCACAGAATGCACTTGGTGAGCTGATCTTGGGGAGAAATTCCACATCAGAGTTTACCCAATCCCAGCACTCAGAGTCCCCAAAGAATGATATTGTGTTTGTTTGCTTCCAGCTTCCCACAGAACTTGTTCCATCTCTCACTAAACAAATTCACACCCAGTAACTCAGCTGTGTATCCACCTACCAGCTTTAGTCATATTGGAGATTTGAGCAAGTTTTAACAGGAACCAAGCCTGGAACAGCAAATAAAGCACAGTCCAGCCAAAGGAAAGCAGGATGACTTAATAATTACCTTCAGATGCTGATGCATACAGTAACGACACACCTTGTGCTTTATCTCCTGTGAAACATGGCTGGAGAAAGGAATGAAGCCACACTTTGGCTAAAACAAACAAACAAAAAAAAGATTGTAAACATAAATGTATCTCCTGTAGAAATATAAGGGCATAGGAAGTTAAAAAAAAATTTAAAAATTAATAAAAAATACAGCATTTAAAAGCTGAATATTACTCCCTATTATTCTGGAGAAATTTTAATAAAAAAGGACCCAAAACTGCTGTGGCCTACAGAAAAGCCTGGTCACACCTGGGAATTCCCCAAGTTTTGGAAGAACAGGAATTGGAAGAGGGGTCACAGTGAAAGCTCCGCCTTATCCCACTGCATTCCCTGAAGTGCTCTGGCCAGTTTGTCTGAAAACCTGTAGCCAGAGCCCCAGCAGAGGCCCCTGTCCCCCCACCTTGATCTCTATGCAGAGGATGGGCCGGTGCTCAGCCAGGCAGTGGCTCTGTGGCCTCGTGAGGTTGGGAAGGCACATCGCGAACCCGCTCAGGGTGTCCATGTCCTTGTCACAGCGACACTCTGGGGGAGCAAAGAAAAACCATCACAGAACAAGAAAATCAGGTGTGTGGATGTTTGTTTACTCTGCAGCCATCTCCTCTGGCAGGTGGGGCGTGGGAACACACCTGGAAGCACAGGACACACAGTTTAGGAGGCTTTAGCCCGTTACGCACTTGCACAGATTTGCCCTCCCCATTATCAACGCCCAGACTCGGTTTCCTCTAAACTGTTCCAGGCATATGGAGTGTCCCAAGAGCTGCTGCTAATGGCCAACTCCCAGCTCATCCCAACAAAGGTGAGGCCTGAAACAGCAAAGAAAGGCATTGGCCAAGAACAGGTAAAGGGCCTTATTAGTGTATTTATCCAAAGATGTGATCTTGTGCTTGCTTACTAAAGCTGCAGGAACTACCATCCCGCAGCTGACTCAAGAGGAATCTGTGAAAACTGGCAGGAGTATCGTAAATCTAAGGGGCATTATTTAGAGAAAGCCTTTAAATAACCTCTCTCCATGTTTACCCTTTGTGACACAGAAAGGTCTGAGATTTTAGTTCAAATTTAACTGGAATATATACTCCTAGATTTTCAAATACCTGTGTCACTAAAGAGACACACAGAACACAAATATTCTGCCACAGTTTCCACTGATAAGAAAAATACCCATTCTGAAAAATACATTGCAATAGCAAAAATAAATCACAGAAACCAAAGCCTCATTAGGCACCAGCCTGCAATGACTTGCTGCACTTCAAAGGATGAGCAAGAAACCTTTTGTCTCCAACAAAACACTGGGGTTTGGTTTCTAAACATAAGCAAAAGTACATCCACCTCCAGCTGAAAGCCACTTGCCAAATCAGACAGACCCAGAAAACAGACCCAGTATTAGATAAGCTCCTTCCACAGTTAGGCAGGCTGATGTGAAAGGTAATATTGCAGAAACTGTTTCCTCAAGGTTTAAAAAAAATCCCGTTAAAAATGGACACAGATTTGCCTGTTGTAAAGCACCTGGACAGCTCCTCACAGACACATCTCAATTCCCTGCAGCTGTGGACTCACGAAGTTTAACTTTGAGAAATAAAAATTAATTCTATCATTCACTTTTACCAGAGTACCTTTGATTTTTAAACTTTCATTAGACACTATTTACTTCCCTTCCTGGTTTCTGGCACTGTGGAACTGCTTCTCAAACAGGTGAGGACAAATCAACAAAGCAGAGTGTCCTGTGCCCACTATATGTAAATTAATTCAATTTTTCTCCCAGATCAAAGGCAACAACAGCACTCACTCTCCAGTACTTTGATTTAATACCACATTTTTCTTCAAGGAGCTTTGGCCAGAAATTCCTGCTTTAGCACAGCCAGGAACGTTTGAGAACATCAGATGAACCACGAGGTCCCATCTCTGCCACTTCAGAGCTCACACCCCCCACTCTGGAGCACTTCCCTTCACCCCACACATGTCACAGGTTGCCAAACTTCCAGTCTTGCAGCACATCCCAGAGGTTTCACAAGGTCAGCACACCCTCACCTCACTGACTGCCCCCATCAATCTCTCCATCCAGGGGACTAGAAAAGCACAGCTGCAACTGGTAATTCCATAACACATCCATTTCCATTTTTTCCACTACAAATTTTCAACTTACTGTTGTCTAAATATTAAGCAAAGTTCCCTTATATTCTGAGGCATAAGGCTTTTTTACTTTAGAACAGAGGAAAATGCTTTTACAGCCTGGGGAAGCCCCTTTCTAATGCCATCCCTGGCACTTACCTGGTCTCTCTGGCTGGATTTTCAAGCAGAGCTGTCTTACAAAGTCTAAAGGCAGTTGAATAATTTCCTGTTGAAGAAGGAAAAGAAAATAGATATTTTAACACAAAAATTAACACCCAGTTTGGAGAACCTTAAAAGGGAACAGCAAAGTTCAGTGGGTGTTAACAACAGCACACTAA
The DNA here is from genome assembly GCA_013400695.1 of Neodrepanis coruscans. Lineage (NCBI taxonomy): Eukaryota > Metazoa > Chordata > Aves > Passeriformes > Philepittidae > Neodrepanis > Neodrepanis coruscans. The sequence goes on along the minus strand of VYZS01009637.1, from coordinate 10,735 downwards.
ACTCTGCAGTCAGCAGCTTCTCCCTCTGATTAAGTGTCTATGAAAAGCTGTACCTGTGATCACATTTTAAACAAAAAGCATTTTCAGTGCAAGTTTAATGAGAATGAAGGAACCTGCATCAATTTGTCCTTTTCACAAATAAGGAAGCCCCATCCTCACATCCCACCCTCCCAAGGCAGAGCTGTGTGACTCAGGTTCCAGGTGAAGCTGAAACTTTTCCACTCAGTGAAGAACTGGCTGCCCTGAAGAACAGAGTGAGTGGGAAGGGAAAAGGTTACCTGTGACTGCACAGGAACCTCAACAATTTATATGAATCAGGTTTCTCCCCTTCTTTTACAGAGTCTAAAAATCTCTCCCTCACATCCCCCTCTTGCCTTTTGCAGGGCAAAGAAATGGCCAAACCATGGAGTACAATCCAACCACCAAGCACAGAGCAGGATCCTTGTTCTCACCCAAATGCTTCTTGTGTGTGCACCCAGAGCACCCCAAACCCTTCAGTGTTTACAATGCACGAGCCATTTAAGAATAAAACATTTACCCCGTGGTGAACATAGTTCTCCCCAAAGAACTGCTTCATCACATGTTTGCCAAAGTCGACAATGTTTTGCAGGTGGTGCAGTATTTCCTCTGAAGTCTGGAAGAAAGAAACACGGCAATTTAACTGGGAAATAATGATAAACAAGGCTGCAGAACACACACATCCTGGTCAGTGATTCAGCAAATGGCCTAATTGCTGAGCTTGGGAGGTCAGTGCACACTGACATTAAACAGACACCTGAAATGTGCTGCTGCCCCAGGGGCTGGGACTGACAGAAACAGGGTCAGAAATGATGGTTCTCCTTAAGTTTCAGAGGAAAAAAGAGAGAGAAAATTGCAAAGGTGAAAGAGGAGGAGATTTCAAGATCTACTCTTTGACCATTTTTCTTAAAAAAGCTCGATGAACTCTCCCAGTCCAAAGAGGTGCCCAGCATTCTCTCCTGCCAACAGCTGGAGTGCAGGAGAGGCTTGGAGTGTTACCAAATCCCTCCTGGAGATTGGGAAGGGAATGGCTGCAAAGCCTGAGCACATCACAAACCTCAGCATGGACAGGTACAGAACCTGCCTCTGTCCTGAGTCCTGCCCCAGACAATTAAATCTCTTACTAAGTGTCACCTTCTGTTAATTTTAAATTATGTGCCCATAAGGAAACTCCAAGTTCTTCTACAAGGCAAAAATGCCAAGAGATAGAAAGGAAGTTCCATTAGTGCTGGAAGCAGGACAGGGATACCAGTGCAGCCAGACTTCAACAGGCTCCTGCTCATTGAAGAAGCCTCACAGCAAAATTGTCCCATTTCCAGCACACTCTGGTTCTTTGCACAGTATTTCAGGGTTACAACAGACAATCTCCAAGCTCCCCTGTCTTTCTGAAACACAAAAACGTCACCACTTAATCCCCATATTAAGTGGAGGAAAAGAAAGTGCAACACTCAGGTACATGTTAGAAAATCAGAGAGGGAAAAGAAAAGCAAAGTAAGAGAAAATAAGATGCTGGAGGACTGAACTCAGATACTGACAAAGTCTAGAGAGAAAAGGAAAGACCACATCCAACACAAATTACAAAAGTTACAGGGACAAGGAGACTGTCACTAACAACATTAAAGACTTGGTCTTTAATTCCATCACAACAGGGATATTTTTCCCACAGCACCATTTCCATAAAGGCCAGGGCAGTACTGATCCTTTCAAGTGCTTGGCAAACTGTACATGGAATTGTTCCTCAGAACAACTCTCCCTGAGTCCTTTTAAGAGAGCCAAAAAAACCTCCCAGTCTCCTCCCTGCATCCAATCTTCCCCTGCCTGAGTCTCAGAAACGAAAAGCAAACACAGCCCAAGATGTGGGCCAGCACAAGAGCCTGAGCAGCTCTGTCAACCTCAGTCAGTTCACTCATCTTCCACTGCTCAGGAACACACATCACCCCTAAAAAACAATCTTTCCTCTACAGATGTCACTTTGCTATGTCCAAGTTCATCCCCAAATTCTGATTCTCCAGGATCTGTTTACTGATCTGGAGATAAAACATCGAGTCTTCTGTTCTGCTCCAAGAAAAAATGATCCTTTAAAAAATCAATCATCAGGATAAGTAAATATATTGAAATTAAAAATCTTCTGTTTAGAGGGGAAACTGAAAGGAATTGTTTATCACCAAGTCCACACAGTCCCAATGCAAGGCAAATGCAGAATGCTGGAGCTGGGCCCAAGCCTTTTTTCCCTGTGTTTCACTATCCCAGTCCATAAAAGTCTATGCAATGCCAAAGCACTCCACAGCAGGATTATCAGCCTCAGTGCTGGGGTGGGGAAGGGAAAAGTCACTTCCTGGCTTCCTTTCTGACTTTGTCATACTTTGTCCATTTTTAAAAAACTATTACTATGCAATTTAAAATAAAAATTACGAAAAAGGAAAAAGCTGGAACTCAGTGTTTTGTTTTCCTAAATAAACAGCATCAGACTGACTTTATACTTAAAGTTGTGGTCTAGTCCTCCCCTGTTCTATTAAAAACTGAGATAAGCACTGTTTCCTTTCTTGCAATCCACCGGGCTCTTCCCTGTTCTTGTTAACACTCTAAACATTATTATCTTGGGCTACTCCAGAAGCACAAGATACATTTTTGAAACCCTGCCACTACAAGCAGCTCAAAAACCAACCAGACTCTTTTTTTTTTCAAGTAAAATAGTGGCAGAAAGGCCAAATAATTCATCCATACACTTGTTCACAGGTTTTACCTTCCTCTGCTTTACTTCAGAAACTTCTTCCTTTGTCCCTTGTTAAACTGAATGCTTTTCACATTCACCTTCCTGATTTAAAGCCACAAAATGCCCTTTCTAGCTTGTCTTTATATTCATCCTTGTTTCTTTTTTCCCCACACCCAGCCCACACCCCCCCAGCTCTCAGGAGAACCACAATGCTTTTTGTATTTCTCCCATCAGAACCAGCTGCCACTGCACCTCACAAAGCCCTGGTTCAGGAGCTGCTCCAACTCCAGCCATTCCATGTTTCCCTCAGGTAACACAATCCAAAGACAACCCTCCAGGCTGAGGAACCTCGTGCTCCTTGTTTTGTTCCTTGGAACACTGAGCTCACTTTTGATTCTTTATCAGTTTTTTTAATCCCTGTCAACAGAAATTTGAAGTAACTCCCTTCAGTTCCTTCTCAAGCAGAAAAATCTTATCCTGCCATCCAAGGAACTGGGAGGTTGTGTCCTGCCAAACACAGCACACTGAAATCACTCACTGCCAAATGCCACCCTGAGAATATCCCACGTGTTTATCCAAATTCCATGGGTTTTAGCTGCAGCACAGGAGGTGAACAGACCTTTATCAGTCCTGTGCTGCTCCCCTTCTGTCCCACCCATGAACTATCAGTAACACTCATTCCTCCCTCAGCATCCCTGTGCTCCCCTGTGGATGTGGAACATCAACTCTGTCTCTGTGCCCTCTGTTTGTGCCAGTCTCACACTCTGCCCCACACAAAGGTCTCGATATCAGCACTCACATCATCCCAGTTACATAACACAACCTCAAATTTCCTCCTCTTGCCCAAACCCCTGAAACACGGGCACGTTTCAAAGCATCCCCTTATTCTCACTCCTGCCAGTCACACCTCCTGTTTCTCCTCACAGGCAATCGGTTTTCCTGAGGGATTTCAGCCAGGGGATGTGTCCAGCCTTACCTTATTCTGGTTGGGGGGGGACTTCAGGAACCGCAGCACCACGCAGCGCTGGAGGGAGAGAGCAGAGAAGACAAAGGGCTCCCATGAGCATTTATGAACAGCACAATTGTCTGATCCCCCAGGCCACCCCACCCAAGAAATGAAAAAACAACCAAAAAAAGCATTTTAGATGGTTATTTCACTCAACCTGAAATCAAATAGACCAATCAGAACCAAACACAGTGATGTCTGTGACCAGCTTTGCCCTCAGTTTAGAGAGGCAGCCACTGCATTTCCAGCCACCAAGTGCAGCAGGGAAATGCTGCCTTGGCTCACAGCACTGACTGGAAAGCTGGGAATGCACAGGGTGGAACCACAACCACCACCCCGGCCCTCAAAGGGGCAGAGGGAAACAAGACCCACCTCACTCACAGTTACCAGCACTGCAAAATCTTAGAGAGACACTCAGCAGGGCTGTGCTTTATAAACACTAAACCCTGCTGCCCCTAAACCTCCACAGAGAAAACAAATGCAGCAGGTTTCCAAATATCTTACCTTACAACCACAGAAAACCTCACTCATTTTTGTCATCTTTACATTTTTTATCAATTCTGTAGCATTTCAAAAATCCTCGTATTTTCAAAGCACACAAATTCTAGAAACATCCTCAGCCTTTATTTTTAATAATTCAGACTAAAATATTTCATAATCAGGCCTTTCTCCTTAAACCTCCTCAGGGTCTTCCATCACAGAAGTCACCTGCAGTCTCTCTCTCAATAAAACCTTGCTGAAATTTAACCACTACTCTTAGTAAAGAGACTTTCCCTATTAAAACCAAAGTCTGGCAGGGTATTAAGGAGCCTGCAGCCTTGCTGGGCAGGGCTGAGAGGTGACAGAGCCCTGCTGAGCCCGTGGCTCTGTGTGCAGGGTGTTGTTCTCAGTGTTTCCACCATCTCCTGCTTTAATTATTCATAAGCACGAGGATCAGTGATGGAGGGATGTGATTGTCACTTGTAATCCATTCAGGAACACGACTCCACAGCCTTTCAAGGCTGCTGTAGATATTTATCTATTAATCAGTTCCCAGTTGCTCTCCCCGGTGTTTGTTCATTACCAAGTCACTTCTGCAGAGGCTCAGAGGGATGAAATGACCAAAATGGCAAAAGAAAATGTGCTGTTTGCCTGAAGATGCCCAAAGGAAAGCAGTGTTCAAACAGACCCTCACAGGTGCATTTCCATCACTCACCCCACACTGTGCCTCAGCTTTCAGATGATCAGAGAAAAACAAAAACATCACCCCCCAAAACCAAACCTAAAGAAACCCCAAGCACTTCTTCCTATTTTGGGGCAAGTTTTCAGCTACCTCCATCCCTCCCTTTGTGCAGTTCAACACCCAGTCACACACACACTGCCACAGCACCAAGGGTGACCCACCGGGTGTCACGGATGCCAAAAGCTTCAGAGTCACCCCCCTCTGAAAATACTGGCCCATGTTTTTCATGCTGTTGCATTCCTGATTCACTTGGCTGATCCTTTACATGGAAATATTGTGGGTGGTTGTTGCCATGAGGGTTTTTTGTCAGTGATCTCAAATGCCTTCAACTTTTTAATTTTTTACAGATGGAACACCAAAGATGCACCACGTTTATCTACAAGCACGAGACTGGCCCAAACCCAGAAAGGAACAGGCCTCTGAAAAGGCTGGAAGGACTTGGAGGATCAGATCAACTATCAGATCCTAATGCTCCCTAAATTTCATTTCCACAAGCAGTGGAAGAAAGGGCTCACAGAGGGCTCACAGCACTTCCACCAGGGCACCACCACCATCACAGGACTTGGTGAGTGGGGGAACAGTCCCACACAGGTAAAAACATGGGGAAACCAGGCTGCAAGGAGAGGAAGAAAAACAAAACCAATGCACCCAGGCAGGCAAATGTAACACCTGGAACATTAAAAGGCTTCACACCTTTTGCAGTAAGACAAGCTAGAAAAAGTGAATTCAAAGGAAGAATTCTCTCTACAATTTTCTTCTAATCCTCTAAACTCAGTATGCAGGGAGTGACAAAGAGACTGAAAAAAACAGCTCTTACTCTCAAATAAAGAATTCCAGGGTGACTCTCACACGAGGGCAGACAACAATGTTCTCAGCGGCTCCAGGACCTACCAGGGCTACAGTGACATTCCCAATTGTTATGGAAAGCTCAAAACAAACAGCAGCAAGAGGGTAGGGAAGCTGGTGTCTCTGCAAGCACCCCCCCGGCACTGTAACCAGGAGTGTCCCGAGGAGCTCTGGCCTCAGACGCTGTTTCAGGCTCCAGCCCGAAGCTGAGGGTCCCACCACCAAAGGCAAACACTCCCTGAGCAGCCTGTCCCCGAACCACTGTTTGGTTAAAGCCTGACCAAGTTAATCATTGCCAACAAGGAGAGAAGAAGGTGTGGCAGGGGCTCTGAGTGCTCCAAGGAGCCGTGGCATCACAGCACCACAGGGATCCTGTCCTGGCGTATCCTGGGTTAAAGCACTGCTGGTCCTGGTCCCCAGGTCACCTGCGAGAATTTCTCTCCAAAGCAGATCCTGCAGCGATTATCTTCATGTTACTCCGTGAAATCCAAAAAACAAAGTAATCCTTGGCAGCTCGGCACTAATCCAGGTACTTTGGATTAGGCAGTAGCATTATGAAACCAGGATAAAAGCTTACCCTCAGTTCTTTACAGCCTGATGTTTGATACTGGCCTTGTTTTATGACCTCACTGTCATAAAATGAAGGCCTCCTGAACCGCAGAGTTTTCTCAAGTTAAACACAACTGGGGCAAATTTATAACCTCGATATTTCCCTTCGGGGAACAACCTCGTTTGTATCAGGGAGGGGTTTTATTCAGGTTTCCATCTCCTGTTACATTCGCAACAAAATCTCTGTAAGAGTTGATGGCAGTGAAAGAAACAGGAGAATTTCTATAAAAACAGGCTCAGCTGTTGGCAAAGTTGTTGAGAATTATGGCAATAGGTGCACTTTCCTTCTGTTCACATGGGTTTAAAATAAGCTTCTGTACAAAAATAAGAAGAATTAGCCTGTCCAAACACAAAGCCTGGGAAACATCAGCTTCTCCTGTTCCAAATAAGCAGGTTCACGTCATTTGTTATTACTCCATTATTATTCTAAACAGCACACATTAACTGCTTTTGTCCGGAGGCAAAGCACTGCCCTGACATTTCCTTCTGCAACTGGAAAAGATTCCCATCTGATTATCACCAGCTCCTGCTCACAAGTGCAAGATCCACCGGAAGAAAACAGGACACTCCGGGAAGCAGAAAAAGGAACTCCCACCCCCTCTCCTTCACTCCACAAGACTCATAAATTATGGTACCTAAAAACTCATCAATATCTTCACAAGCACAATCTGCAATTTGACATCACAAAGTCACCCACCTGCTCACTACACCCTGCGGTTTGGAAAGACACACGAGGCACAAACAGAACAGGAAAACCCAGGTCCCTTTTAAAGTTGTCCATAGGAAAGTCACAAGCTTCCAGTCACAACCATGGGGGGAAAACACCCCCGGAGACTGGGAACAAATCTTTCACCACATTTCTTGCTGTACTATTTCTTGTAATCAATTACAGACCCCACCAACCACTGCCAAAGCAGATGAAGATATGAAGTCAAAATCCTGTCTCTGCAAAGGCCCATGGATTTTTTATACAGTAAAAATTGATTGTTGAATTCACTGGTTTTGCTGCCCATAAAGAGCTCCCAAGGATTTTCCAAACCCAGCCCCAAGGACGTCAAACCTGCAGTTATCCCACAGCACCTGCTCATTATGGATTTATGGCAGTGTCCTGCAATGACTCTGACAGAAAGAACATTCCATCTGAATTTCAGTCGAAGGGAGGGGGACAAAGTGAACACAGTGATATACAAATACTAATTACTGACAGGTTCAGTGGAACTCCACATGGACTATGGAACTGCTCTGCTGATATTAAGGACCCTGGAGCTGCAAGCACCACATGTCAACTGAAAAAATTGTTGTCATTTTTTATTCCAGACCTACATTCCACAACCCCTTCAGTTCCAGCTCTAGTTTGAGGAATCTGAACAGAAAACAATGGTGTTTCTATCCAGAAAATGCTATTTCTGGTTAAGGAGGAAAATGGACACAGAGATGTTATATTGACTCCCCAAAAAGGACAGAGACACAGAGAGAGAGCTCCTCCCTCTGAGATCTGGTGAAACTCCATAAAAACCTGCCCGACTCTTTCATCCCAAGCTGACCTTCAGCCCCAGACCCTCTGCAGGGTCTCCTGGAGGGATGTGGGACATGGACACAAACCGAGGGCTGGGAAATGTTGCAGCTTTGGAATGATGTGCACGTGGCAACACTGGAGATGCACAACTGTTGTGTTCCAGCCCAGTTTTGTTCTGTGCAAGGTGGGTAAGATCACACAACACAAAGTGAGGAAAGCTGCATTTCCTGCCAGTGTGGAGGAAGTTTAGCAACTGCTCACACATAATGCAAAGAAGCACTGGAAAATCAGAACAATACTCTCTTATTTAGCACAGGAGTCCTTGAATAACCATGGTTTTATTTCTTTACATGAATAAAGAATTTCTGGCATAGCACCTGGCTTGACACCATTCAATATGGCAAACCATTATTCCAACACAAACCCCCCATGACATTTGTTTCCTTCAGCACAGAGCTCACAGCTTGAGACTTCAGGTGCTCATTCCAACTTTTTTTATTCCCTGCTTGGCTACAATCTGAATTCCCAAGAGAGTTAAGGCACAGCCTCAGGTCTCACTCTCCAGCCCAGCTCTGTATAATCCTGCAATCCACAGATGGCACCAATTCCAGGAGAATTCAATGCCTGCACTCATCAGAGTGAGGAGGAAATTCTGCCCTTCAGCCAAGGCAGCTCATCAGGGCACCTGCACTGGTTCCCAGTGAGGCAGCCACTGGCAGGAGCGGGGAACACACCCAGAGGCAGCAGGAGCAACAAACCCTTTGCAGCCTGGCCCTCGGAGCACTGTCTGCTCACACAGCCCCCTGAGAGACACCGGGAGAGGAACAGCCCACCCAACACCTCACCCACTGCCACACGGGTGAGTGCTGCCAAGCAGGACACAAGAACACACACATTGAACTGCCCTCCTTCCTTCCAGCTGCCATAAAACCTCCCCCATCAGCAACACACTCCCCAGCACTGGGCTGAGCCCTCTGATGTTGGGAAAAGCAGGCATTCCAGGAAAACAATCATGGGAAGGGGAGGGAATAAAGAGTCAGAGCAGTAGGAGGGATTAGAAGGAAGCCAATGCTGAGTCAGAACAGGTCAGTATTTCCCAGCATCCAGAACACCTCAGCCAGCCCTGGGCAAGGGTTCCTTGGAACCCACTGACACTGATCCTTCCAGAGCAAAACCAGCCCAGGGAGGGCAGGGGGTTCAAGGACACAGTTACTGCCTGTCACAGAAAAACACAGCGAGGCACAGAAACAGCCACTGCAACGCTGGGAGGGAGGAAAGAACCACAGGAGTGAATAGAACAGGCTCCTGGGTCAGGCAGGTATTTCATCCAAAGCAACCAGCCCAGAGCCAGGAGCAGCACAGGGGAGGCACAGAAACTCCCTCCCTGCAGCTCCCAAACACTTGTAACACACAAAGGACTGCCTTTCAGAGAATGACTTGATCTCATCAGCTGCACAAGAAACTCATTTAAGTTTGAGCTCACACAGAAAAACAAGAGGGTTTTTAATCAGGGCCAACCCACTCCTGGGCCTGGCTGCAACACTGGGATTTGTCCAACACTGTCACTGGGTACAGCCCTTGGCTTCTCAGGTCACTCAAAAAATGAAAAAATAGGCCTAAAGTAGAGTTTGGATTTCCAAAGAAGGTCACCAGGAGACAAGTCTGCTCCAACACTTAGTAAGACAACACCCTGAAAAAGGTGTTCTGGGGTAGGAGAGAGGTGCTGCTGCTGGGGAATGATCTGTCACAGCCCATCAGTGTGTCAGACCTCAGCATTCCAGTGCTGGTGTCTCCCACCTCCATCCACACAGGTGCTGTTTTCCCACCTGCACAACTCCAGGCACTGGGATGGTAAGAAAAGTTCAACTGCTGCCTTTCTGTTCTCCCCCCTCCCTCCCTGAGTCACCAGGGCCACCTCCTCTCACCCTATGGGAGACACCAAACTGCATCCAGAGCCTCCTTCCAGTGCACACACCTGGAAAAGCCCAGGAAAAAGGGAACTGAACAACAATCGGACAACATGGAATTGAAATCCCAAAACAGAATTAAAATTCTGCATCGATGTTGGCTCCAATTTTTGACTTTTTTTGGAAGGTCCAGATTTTTTGGAAGGTCCAGATAACCAGCTTCACTGTTAATCCTTGTAATTAGAAGTGCTTCCAACTTTTAACTCTTCTTTTACAGGAAAAGCTTTGTGGATTGTACTCGAGTTAGTCCAATTAATTATGACACCCACAGTCACAGTTGTGCCAGTCCAGCCAAAGAAACAAATAAAACAAACACAAAATGTCTTTTTTCCAGACAATTGCTTAAGCATCAGTTACCCAAGGTTAACACCAGGAAATGTAGTGTCACAGAGGGTCCCAAATTCCAAATCAAACTGGTGATTTGCCTCCTGTATCTGAAAATTTAATTGCTGTTTACAGCCAGGCAGAGACATCTCTCCCTTTGTTCCCCACTGCTGACACACCCTCATTGCTCACTTGGCTTTTTCTGCTGGTTTTATTAACTGCTGGCTTCAGGAAATTTGGGCAGAGGCTCCTGCAGGTGTCTACAATAAAGAAATTAATAATTTTTAAAAATCCAAAGCAATTATGACTAAGAAAGAAAGAATAAATACATTGTCTTTAGTCACCATTTTGTGCAAGCAGGTGAAGGTGTGGGGTTTTCCAAACAATATTCAGAGACAGCCAGTGTTTGGATATGCACACACCCAAAGGAACACAACACTGGAGAAGTCAGGTCAAAGAAAAATCCCATAAAATAATAAAGAAAAAGAAATAAACCCCCCCAAAAAACCCACAC
>VYZS01009636.1:16239-33115 GCA_013400695.1 Neodrepanis coruscans | reverse complement strand
CATTAGTCATTCATAAACATGCTCCTAGTCATATATGCCCTTGCTCTGCAATCAACTCCCTCAAAGGTTTCCTTCAACTTTGACATCATATATTTCCTCTATAGGAGTAACTATTACTTCAGTCTTTGGGTCAATTGCAACATACAATTTCAGTTAAGATGCTTCTCTCCTTCAATATAAAAGCCCAGCTAACTGAAAATAACATTTGTAAAAATGTTACGCAGTCATGAGGTGAGGTTTTTTCTTTAAATACTATTGCCACAAGCCACCTTGCAAATGATCTGAAGTAGCACATTATTAGCTCATGAGTTAACTACCACTCTAATAAAAATTTGTGCAATCAGAAATATTATTGATATGTCATTGGCCCCTAGCAACTCCAGAAAAGCTCAATTAACTGTACTACACAAAAATAGCTGTTGGTCAACTCCTAGTCATAACTTTCTCCAAGAGACATTACCTATTTGGAGCTATAGTTTGTATAAACTGCCAAAGAACATCAGCTACAGTATCAGGATTACTGCTCAATTACCAGTCTACCTCAGCAAGCACCTGGAAGGAAAGTGAGAAAGAAAAAAAAGCCTGAAGAAAAGCATCACCAATTGCTGAAATGTTAAAGGATAATGGCAGAGCCATCAGTGTTAGGGAAATCAAGACCCACCCTGTAGGTCTGGCTTGCCTTGAACTCCTGTTAGACGGGCAACTAACTGCCAGAGCTGCTTGTGAATTTCCAGAGGTTCAAACTAACAGGCTGGATTAAAAAATGGCACATGTAGCCCAAGTCCTGATCCACAGAGGAAACAAAAAACATCTTTCTGTGGGAGAGGGCATGATTCTGTAGTTCTGCAGAGCTACATCAGAACGATTTCTCAGGGATCAGTTGCACTTGGATATCTATTTGCATCCATGTCTAGCTCTCCCTTGACTTTTGAGTAATTTTTGACCAGTCCTGCAAGTCTGTGTACTGGAGTTTCAGCACCTAAAAATGACCGAAGATCCACTGTCTCTTACATGTGTTTAGTTATAGCTGCTCCTATTAAGTTTCATAAATAATTTTACAGAAGAATGACACTGACACAAGTGAATCTATAGGCCTGTTGCCTCTGAGCATGCAAATTCCAATCCTTTAAGGAGACAGTTTTTCAGTGTAAGGAAAAGGAATTTCAAAATATCAAAGCATCAAGCCAAATGATTTGACAATGATTAGATTGATTTCAATTCTACATCAGCTTCCCCTCCTGCCCCCTTGCCCCAGTGGTTCTTCAAAGGCTCAATTCTGAAGGCTCATAGTACAGAGAATTTCTGAAAGCAGAGTGTCCAAGCTACCTCTGTGAATGAATCTACTGATGACACAGCAGCACTTGCAACAGGAGTCTGCTGAGCCAGGGTCTCCAGCAGTTCCACTGAGATTCCAATCTGGGCCACTGTTGGTGTCTGTGGGAGGTTCATGGCACCAAAGGGATGTTGACTTCCCTTCCCTGAAAGCACCATGAACAGCACACGTTAGACTTGGCACACATGTAAAGACCATGTAACTTGAATCACCACGTTTCTTCTGTAAAAGCTACTCGTCAGCTCCCACCAGAGAGATCTCCCTGTCTCAGATATACAGAGAAATCACACAGTCCAAGCACGGCCACAAATACACACAAGCACAATAGATGAACAGTGATACATTAAAAAACCACAACAGACCATAAGGAAATTTCTAAAAAACGAAATAACTTTAAAGCTCATGAGGAAGTAAATGAATTTAAGAGGAAATATGATCTAAGAGTGAAAGACAGCAGAATCTTTCTTTATAGGAGTCAGACTTTAATTCACATTTTAGCAATTGCAGTAAACAGGAAACATGCACTCATTCAAACCCAGGTTCTTGTGAACCTATTCGTTCTCTGAAAAAGTGGAGAACACTGCTTTAAGACCCTTTTGACTCAGGGAGGGCTGGGCAGCCCCAGGTCTCATCTGAACTGCTCAAAACCACCAAGAGAGTAAAGGTCAAAGAAACAGCCATGGAACAGAGAGACCTCTGACTTTGCAAGTGCCACAAAGAAAACAATGAACTGGGCAAGAAACCACCCCCAAAATGCACGCCACTCACATAGGCATCATCCCAGCCCTCTACCCTCACTTCTGACCTTTCTCAACCCAAACTTTCAGTCTCAGCTTCAGCCAAGACCTCTGTAAACAAGGTCAGACACTTAGAATCACTTAAATCATGTACTCCTCTGTCAGCATCTGTGAAGGAAAATCCAGGAAAAAGGTCTGTGGGGCCACAGTGCTATTAAAAAACAAACACTAATGCTCCACCTGAGTTTGTGTGAACACAACAGAAAAGTACCCTCTTAACACAGAAGGGATGCTTCAGTAGCACTCTCTGGCCCCTTACTAGCAGGAGAAAGACAAGCTAATCAAGAGGTGTCCTACAGACCAGTCAACACTATCTTGAGCTGCAAGAAAGGCTAACAGAGATCTAAATTGATCTGACTTAGTTCCACAGGCAAAAACTAATCTACACAAGTTGAACTGAGGCTCAAGACTGAAGATCTCAGAAACTTGACCAGTCTTCTGCAGGGACAAAAGGCACTACCACGAAGAAGCCAACAGCGAACCCATATGGAAAGTACGTTCACAAACCCAGCACCCTTTTCAATTGAAGCCAAGTGCTACTCCTTGCTCCAGACCCTACGAATGCAATACAGTGCTACATTTACAAGCAAAGCACTCAGTACTAAAATGTGACTTTAACATAAGGCCAGTAAGAGGAGAGTTCTTTTCCTGAAATGCTATTTAGAACCTCTTCTGAGAAATGTCACTGCTGTACGATCTCAACCTTTACTGTTGATAGATGCTTGCTTGATAAAACAGAAAACATATTTAAATATTAAAAAAAACCCCACTCCCTTGGATATATTTCTGCCTAAAATGATGAAATAAAAGCCATCCTTACACCAGCTGAAATACACTCCAAATTTTTAACGCTTGGCTTCTGTGATCAGCATTCCAAACCTTACAAATGCAGAGCACACAGCATGTTGTTAATTGGCACTGAAATGCAAGCTCAGTTTTTCACATTCAGACCGTACATCACAGCAGAGCAACTGCTATCAGAAAAATATTTTTTTCACCCTTTTCTTTCCTTTTATTGAATCCTTGACTCAAAATAGCGAGCCCTCATTACCTTTCAGCCCAAACACATCAAAAACCTTACCCATGTGCAGGCCTCAAAAGCAGACATACTAGAGCATAAACAGCATGAAGCATGTTGCTCAGCAAAGTCTCTAACGGAAAAGGCCATTCTGTAACTTTTATCCCACTTGTCCACATACTTCCAGCCAGGGTGTGTTTACTATTTCTACCTTCAGGCACAATTGAAAAACAAATAAACTGTACAATTCCAAGGCAATTCTAAGCCCCTTCTTTATGCCTAAACAAATGAAACTCATCACACGACAAGAAACTCTGTTACAACCACTGATTCAGAGGGAACTCACAAACAGGGACACAACTTTGTTCCTCTCAACAAAACATAGATTTCAGGTGTCAGTAGTATTTCTGATTCCAGCTTTCTGTTATCCCTATCTGGTCTCCCCTTTCTACAGTCTTGTAGTCTTCTCCATCTCAAAATTGTTTATGGCCATGGAAACTTAGGCCACGTAGCATATATCAACTCCACAAAGATGAGCTGCAGGAAACAGTGGGAATGGCAGAGCTCTCTGTTCCTCAGATCAAGCACAGCACTGCCTTAAGGCACTGCAAATCCACTCAACTACATCATGGAGTTCTTCTTCAAGAGCACCCCTGACCTGGAAATCATGGCTAATCATGCAGAAAGCACTTGAAAATGCATTTTCCTCCAAAGCTGTCTGAAAACACTCACGAGTGAGTCTTTCAAGCAGGAGAAACACGGCAAAAGCACCAGTGATGTCCTTTACTGTTTCACCAAACACACAACTTTTGAACATAGGAAATAATATCCCCCCGCCAAATCTTCCTGCAGTGTAGTGATGTGTACTGTTCTATCCCTGTAACACTGTAAGCTGTTGGTACATGTCATTCTTTTTACAATGTACACAGCAAGCCCCCCATATAGTTAGGAAAACATGTGCACACCATTTTTAGGTAGCACCAGCATCCTCTGACTCAGGTCTATGCCAAAAATACTGAAACATTTGCAAAGCTGCTTTTCAACGGTGACACCCTCTATTAGACAACCACACAATGCAACTGCACCTCACTGGGAGACGCCGACTGTCCGAAATCACAGTCAGGCTCAACTCCCTCCAAGAACTGCCTGTGCTACAAAGAATACAATCACTTAGCAGCAGAAGCTCCAAGAAAACGCTCCAGGCATGTGTAGACAAAAGCCTAAAAACCATGCTAGGGAAGATACAGGGCCGTTCTTCCTCAGATTCTCCATGCAGAAGCACAAACACACATGTCAAGGCTGCTCAGAGGAATTTCCAGACAAACACCACATATAAGAGAAGACAAATGAGAAATTTCTCTAGGAACATTAACACACAGACAGACTTCCATGAAGCTGGCAGGCTGCTTCTAGTACATCTGCCCAGAACTGTCTGACAACAGAGAGTGGGCTGCCTCTTCAAGCAGGCTTTTGTTCAAAACCACCTCCACACCCTTATCCCCTTGTGCGTGCAGGAACACACACCTGTTTCACCGATTGCTATGTCCTACCAGTCTTACCGGATTTCAGACCAGAAATTTTGAAGATGGCACTTGGCTTCTCATTAGTGACAAACCCCAGCAGCTGCCACACTGCCATCCCACTCTGGTCCGGGTAACAAAAATAGACAGATCCTCCCATTCCTTCTGGAAATGGTATAGTACCCAGCATGAAGACCACTACATGGTTGATGTTTTCATAGTCCGGTAAATCAAATACAAACTTGTCTTCAGCCACTTGTTGGGGAGCGGCTTGTACCTAAAGAGAACAAAACCTTTATTAGTACCGACATGTTTTCCACCGTTGGCTGTTAACTGTGAACTTCCTTTTACAGAAATACACCTAAAGTGGTACATAACAAAAAAGTGAGGAACGTACTAACCTAAAGAGCAAAGAGCCAGATAAAAGTCAAACACAGCAGAAGAACAACTGCAAAAAATATTACCAGAAAGACACAACAGTCTTGTTCTACCTGCACTGAACACATATCCCACCCGGGACTACAGGATCAGAATACCTTCGCTCCCCATGTGCGTAGGAGGAAAATAGGGTGCAGAAGAGGTTGCCAAGTCAATAAGCAGTGGCTGTTGACCACCTGGCTGGCACAACCCCAGGATCATGGAAACCTGTTCACATAGGAAATACAATAGACCTTGAGAAAGGCAGTAGAAGGATGGCTGAATGCCAGAGCAAAAGATACCCTCCTCTTTACCCGAGATGCCACATCCTTGCAGCCAAGGCACAATCTAGACTTAAAACGCTTCTTTTAAGCTTCCAGCTTGTCTCTGAGGAGACAACATTGGCAGAGGGGATGGCAACGGCCTCCCAGCAAGGAGGCTCTACACGGCGGCCGCCCCTGCGGACGCGGGGCAGGGGCCGGGCGGGCGGGGAGTCCTCTGCCTCCTGCGGCAGCTCCACCCCAGCCCCGAGCGGGTTGCGGGCCCCGCCCGGGCCCGGGCAGCGCTCACCAGCCTGCCCGCCACCAGGCAGCCGAACATGGCGAACAGGCGCCGGCGAAGCCCCTCAGACGCCGCGCTGCTCCCGAGCCTCCATGAGCGCCGCGCCCGCCAAGTCAACACGCCCCCGCTCGCCCCGCGGCCGCCGAGTCACTTCCGCAGCGCCGCCGCAGTAGACTACAACTCCCGTGGTGCAACGCTGTCGGGGCGGAGCGGTGCAGCGCGGAGCGCGGCATGGCGGGAGCTGTAGTCCGCCCCGCCGCGCGAATGAACGGGGCGGGCGGGGAAAGGCGACGTGGCTGCTCAGGGCCCCGGACCCCCCTCCCCGCCCCTCCGCCGCCTCCGGGCCGCTGTTTCTCTGGAGAGAGACAGCGCTTTGTATCTCCCCTACCCAGCAATTAGTCAGCCGTCCTGTCTGGCTGGATCCGAAGTGTTTAAACCCAGATAAACCCGGCTAAAACAACCAGGAATAAATAAAATCTGCATTCAAAAATAAAAGAGAGAGACAGAGAAAAAAAGGAAAAGTTAATCAGAAAAAACCTACGCGATTAAGCACAGTGGTATACACGAAGTATACTGGGAGAGGACTGCTGTAGCTGTGTATGAAGCTGCATTATCGTGAAGCTCAAATTCATTGAATGCATTTCAGTGAAAAAATGTACAAGTCCCGTGTATTTACTTTGTAACCTGATCTTTAAAAACATTTCTGTGTTGAGAGTTGGAGTTGTTCACTTTGGAGAAGAGAAGGTGGATATCTTTTAGCAGCCTTTCAATATTTAAAGTGGCTACAAGAGAGGCTGGAGAGGGACTTTTGACAAGGGCATGTAGTGACTGAACAAGGCAGAATGGCTTTGGACTGACAGAGAGCAGATTTAGATTCACAATATTAGGAAGAAATTTTTCTATTTTGTGAGAGTGGTGAGACACTGGCACAAGGTCAGAGAGGTTGTGTTTTCCCCATCCCTAGAAGTGTTCAAGGCCAGGTTGGATGGGGCTTGGAGCAATCTGTTTTAGTGGAAGGTGGTTCTAGAAGAACTTTGTCATGGCAAGGGGGTTGGACTACAGGATCTTTGAAAGTCCTTTCCAATCCAAACAATTCTGCAATTCTGTGATTTAAGAATACCTAACGTTAGACTGCACTTGGTGCTCAGAGCACAACTCTCCTTACAAACTCTCTCACAAACTTATGTTTGTGGTTACAAATAAGAAGGTGCATATGCTTCCCCACCCCAGAGGTTGTGGGCGGGTAGGAGTCTTCTCAACAAAGGTATTACAGAGTTTTTTCCCCTTCTGTTTCAGCAAAGCTTTGTTACAATAGATCCATGTTAACGCAATCTAGACAAAGGACAAAATCAAGGAGACAACGAGGAAGAAAATTAATAGGGTGATGAAGAGAAGGAACTCATCTGGTACATCTCCATAAATTATTTTAAATGTTCCCCTCTCCTCTTTCTTTCAAGCAGCAATTTCACAGAAGAACCTTTTCAACATCCTTCTGGGACAACAGCAGGCTTTGGAGACAGAATCCCTGCTGTTCCTGTGGTCCTTGGGATTTGAAAAATACCGAGAAAACAATTACAGGCAGGTGATGTTTATGGGCTTCTTTGTCAGTATCAGGTGTTGCACTCTGACTTTTTGAATTGCGTAGGTTGTTTTTTCTCCCTCAGAGCATGAAAAGCAGGTTTGGTACCTGCTTAGGCAACAGTCTCGACTCCTTTCTTATTCAGCTCCAAGGTGATTTAGTTGCAAATGTTAGCTTACTGTTGGCTTGAACACAAGAGAAAATCCATCCAAGGCAGAACCAAGAACGTACAGGTTCATCATCATGAACTGAAGTGGTATTTCTCTGTCTTTTACCTATACCCTGAAATTTAACATCTCTGTTTTAAATTCCTTAGTGCTCTGTGGAGGGTCCACATACAGCATAACTGCAAAAGGGTATAGGTATTTCAAGCTATATAAATGAGATATGCACAAGACTGAAGATAGGAATATAACATAAGATACTGGATATAACCCTGGATCCTGCACATCGCTTCTTATCTTTTCCCTGTAATGAACTTGTTCATTCTTTGAACTTGCAATGCTGTACTAGTATGATCAATAATATGCCTTAGTACTGTTTATCATGTCTGGCTGACAATGAACTTTTTGGAGAAAAAAAATGATAATTATGTTTAAATAAAGCAAATTTCAAATATTCAATTGTTATCCATCTTCTCTTGACAGGAAATAAAATACTGAGGGAAGTTCCCATGCTTTATTGCTAGTGGTCTCCTAGGTGCCACAGCATAGGCTATCTGGATTAGATGGAAACAGATAATTCCTCATTTTGACTAGGAACAATGTTCTGCACTTTCTGTAGAAGCTGTTCTTTTAAATCTTGTTCTGCTGTGTTTTCTGGTGTTTACACAGTTATTTTAATTCATGCTTCGATCTTAATCCTACCTGTTTTAGTAGTTCTGTTACAAATGTCTATGAAACCTCTCCCTTTTTGCTGTTCCAGTGTGCTGCTCTGGGTTCTGAACCCTGTGATTAGATCCATCTCTGTAGGAAATGTCAGAGTCTTTCCTGCAGCCAAGCTCACCTTTAGCAGATAGCTTCTCCTGTCCTCAGCCATTCCAGGCCCTGGGCACTGCACCTGTGGCTCACAGGAGAGGTCTATCACTGGGGAAGCTCCCAGGGTTGCTTTTGTTGCCCACTTTGCAGCAGCAGAGTTGTTAATAAAAGGTGGTTCTGCCTTTCGAAGTGCTAAAATCTTAGAAAATACAAAATGAAGACCCCAGTGTCTGCTACCAGATGGAGTAACCAACCTGTGCCTTGCAATGTGTTTATGTGAGGGAATTATGAGAGCAAGATCTACTAAAAATCCTAATGCTAGCCCATGGTTATTTGTAAAGGCATAAAGGAAAATGTATTTCTGACCGATTTACCTCTTGGATTTAGTAAGAAGCCCAGGTGTGAGAACTGTTGAGGCAGTAGTGCAGAACTGGTGAATCCCAGGGCTCATTTTGGATGTGAACCTTTGTAAGTGAGTTCTCCTCTTGGCAGGTGCTTTTCCAGCTGGCCCTGATGAACTGGAAAGAAAAAAAGTGTTTTGAAGCTTGAGATGTTGCGAATTAGTGGAGGATGGCCAACCTCTGCAGTGCAGCCACTTAGGCACAACAAGAAATCTGCTAATTAGGCAAGAGCTCATCTCATATTGCTAGCTTGCTGCAGACCTCTGAGATTACACCATGTCTAAAAGGCTCAGGGCAACCCTGTCTTGCAGGTCTGATCTCAGCAGGGCTCTCAAGCACTCTTGCGTAAGCATGATTTTTTTTTTTTAATTTAAACCTAATTATTTAGTATTTGCCTAAAACTTGTTGAGCCTGCTGTGCAATAATAGCAGCAGAGCAACTACTGCTCCCCCTGCCAAAAGCAGATCTTAGCCTGTCTATAATCTTGGCCTAGAAAATACTTCTGACACTGATCTCCACTTGAGCCCCTTTTGAGAGCCGTGGCTTAGTCCCATTTAGACAAAAGAGGGTCATATGGAGGAGGCGGGTCCCCTGTGTGCAGTAAGGGAAAGTATTTCCTGTTCAATGGTAACAGATAGTAGCACAACACGGAAGAGAGTTGTGTGTAGAGAACCTCTGAGAAGAAGGTTTCTGTTCCTGGGTGAGGCAACAGTATGAGTAAAAGAAAGAAACTCAGGCAAGCCGAGTCCAAACTGACACAAAATTTCACACATGAAATGGTTGGTGGTATGCCAGAATATGTAGTGGGATTCCACCTGAACACACAGCCCAGCAGCATCTACATGTATCTGAATGTGGGTGCAGCAAGGTCTGGATGCTGGATGAGCAAGAACTGTGAAAAGTAACTTTTCTCATGAGTAAAGAGTAATTTTCTTATACTTTGAGGTATGTCTTTTCAAATTAGTCACACTTGCAAAACCAACAATAGCTTGTAAAAGATTACTGTGGTAGGGTTTGTGTTTTGGTGGTTTTTTGTTCTCTTTTTTTTTTGTTTTTTTTTTTTTTTCTTTGGACTACCCATTCTCTNTTTTTTTTTTTTTTTGTTCTTCGAACACCTCTTTCTCTTGTTTTGCCAGTATATTTTTCTGCTGTCTAGTCTCCAGGCCATTAAGTATTTCATGAACCTATGTCATTTGCAAGTTTTCCAGTCTGGAGAATCCTAGCCTATGTAGTCATTTATTGTGCAGAAGTTGGATAGTTTTTGATCATTCTTGTGATTTCTTGGTTCATTTCCCTCCAGATTCACTGCAGGGGACCAGTCAGCCCTGCATCCAGTTCTAGCTGTGAGCAGCTAGGAAGTACTAGACAGATCTGCTCACAGGTGGAAGTCTCTCCCATTTTGGGAAGGTGGTAATGCTCTCATTGTTGACCATGTAAGATCAGATGATATCAGAGAACGGACTCTTGACCTGTTCCCCTGATTTAACAGGCCTGGGATGTTTCAAGAATTGATTCCTCTGTGTAGCTGAGGAATTTCACAGCTCTGCTTCTTGAAAGCTTGGATAAGGCTGAGGAAAAACAGCTTGGGTACCAGAAGGTAATAGGGCTGAGGACATCTGGGGAAGTGGAAATGTGTGATAGGCAGGATATGGTTATGCAATGGCGAAGAAGGAGCTGCTGCATGGGATAGAGGAGGAACAAGGCTAAATGGAGAATGCAGGAGTGTGATGTCAAGTGGGTCAGGGTCAGTTACTCTAAGATCATTTCAGAAAGAGATTTTAATTTTCTTTCTGCTGAGCAGTGGCCTG
This sequence comes from Neodrepanis coruscans, assembly GCA_013400695.1. NCBI lineage: Eukaryota > Metazoa > Chordata > Aves > Passeriformes > Philepittidae > Neodrepanis > Neodrepanis coruscans. The sequence continues at coordinate 22,704 of VYZS01009636.1, read as the reverse complement.
TATTTGTTGTGTTGCTACTTTCCTTGGTGCTGTTGATCAAGTTCACCCTCTTGAAGCCAGTGAGTGTTTACAGAAATAGCAATCGGGAAAAAAATTTCCAGATAAATCTGCAGAGGTGAAATATTTACTTGGAGACTTGAAAAAAAAGCTAAAGTGCCCAACTGAACTGTAGGGTAGCTATGCTCTTTTGGGTATGTTCAAATAACTGTGTAAAAGAATCAAAATCTGGAGACAGTGAACACAGGTGCAATTGGTGACAATGACTTATATTAAGAAATTTTCTGGAACTTGAGTTCCGTGGAATTCTTACTAATCATTTTTGCCTCCATGATCTCTGAATCTTTATGGAAAGGATTATTTTGTCTGTGCCGAGACTGAATTTACATCTTTTAAGTGAATTACGATTTATGGCCGGCAGATGGTGGTAAAATACCGCTGTTTGGCCTATTAAAAACCAACCGTTCTTTTCAGAAGTTGAGACTGCATATGGTTGTATTTCTGCTGAAAAACCGTTTCGTTCAGTTTAAACCCTAATCGGTATGAAACAGTTCATAAATGTATTAATGATGTGCAATTAACTGGCAGGCAGTGAACTATATTTTCAGGATCAAAACTAATAATGCAACAGATCCCAAGAAGCACAGATACATGTCCCCACAACCCCTGCTCCAAGGTGTGGGATACAGTCAAACCAACCTTTTTTTGGTATGCTGTCCTAAATGCTTTCCGTCTGCATTTAGAATTTAAAATCAACTTCACAGCAGAATTATTTTTTGTAGATCACTGTGTAAGTATTTTTTTAAGACATTTCTCTTTGGTTATGTAAAATCCTTTTAAGATGCACAACCTTGTTAGAAACCTACACTGTCTGAATGTTTCTCCAAGCATGACTTTATTTAAACACTTCAAACAGCCATGTCTGGCTTACCCCAGTATAACATCAGTTTAATTCTGTTTCATCTAAAGTTGATCTGCCTCCTTCTTGTATGCATGGATAAAAATAAATGAGCATAGAACTTCTTAAGGAAAAAGTTTCAGTTGATTTATAGCATAAGCAAGACACTTATTCTCTGGACTTTATTGATGAATGTTAGCAAAAGGTATTGTCCAAGGCATAGTGTTCTAGGTCCAACTGTGCTAGTTTTATAGGTCTGTGTCTTCTGCTCAAATGTGCATATTCATCACTCCTCCTTTTAAAGCGTTTTGCTTCTTCAAGTTGCCTGCTAAGTGTTCCCAAACTGTTTTGGGCGTAATAAACTGGGTTAGTTTAAACAGACTCAAAATTAGATCTGCTAACTGGACACATTGTGAATGAAACATATAAGTGGATAAAGGAAACACAAAACAATGTGACAGTGCAGCTTCAGTGGTGGTGTCCTGTCGCATGTTGATTTACAGTGCATATGGAGGCTCCTCATGCTTAGTTCTTATTTAGTTCTTATTTGTACAGTCATCTATATCTCATTAAACACAGTTTCTCATCTTTTGATGAAGGCAAATTCATCCTGCTCTTCTATAGGAATATTCATAAAAAACAGCAGATCTTTGGTGCCTGAGAGGCCATTAAAGATGGGCTCACTCATAGTGAAGAAAACTGCTTCTCGGAGCAGGGATTTTCTACCTTGTGCTATTGGTATTGCTATTCAGTGTGCAGAATTGCTCTGTTTTCCTTAAAGTCTGAAAAGAGAAGAATTAGCAAGATATTCTACACCAGAAAGACTGTTCACTGCTGGAACTAGGATAAGGTGAGAGGAATATGCAGCTACTTGGAGGTGAGGCATGAACTCATCTTGAGGGTTTGTTCATATTACTGCAGGTGGTTGACTTTGCCTGTTTTAATCTATTACAACTTGACCATTTATGAACTCATTCTGTCTCAGGTGAGAAGGTAGACTCCCTGTGTTTCACTTCACAGCTTGCAATCAGATAGACCATGGCAGCTTTGTGTCTCAAGTAACATATATGAACTTGCTGCCTTACTGTGTATGGAATGGACTAAGCTTTGTCATTGTGCCAGTAGTAGATAACCTCATGGGCTGTTAATTCCTGCTCTTAGAATATGAGAGCATCATCTTCATCATAGCTGACTATTTTTACTTCCCTATTTAGAATGGAGAACCTCTCTGCATGGTCATTTGGCTGTGCTTTGAATCCTCAGCTTTGCTGGCATCCCTCCCACTGATGTTTTTGAGGCCGTCACTTGTGGCTGCAGACAGTTGCTATCTCAGTGGAGCTAATCTGGATGTCCAGAAGGCCCCATTGCATTTCAAAACTGGCCAGGTACATTTTGTTCAGTTTCATCTCACTAGATACAATGAAGATGAGATCAGTGTCAGCTTTAGCCAATGTGCACTTGGATTCAGGATCTGGGCTTGCTGTTCATATGTGCTGGAATAGCTCCATGAAGGACAGGTATAACTAAAAGATAACTATTAGCCTTATCATGCTAATAAATCAGTGTTACATGTATGTGCACTGGTGTCTATGCAAGCAGAAACGTGGGGTGAGGGGCTGAATTTAAGGCCTTCATGTATGAGGAGTTGGTGAGAAGCAGCAGTATTCTTAAAAACTTTGAAAGGGATTCCTCTGTGCAGAAGGACCAACATCTGAGATGCATACTCTAGGCCCTCTCAGCTAGAGTTGCTTGTTTGTTGGCTTGGGCTGTTCAATAAGATAGATGTAAAGAAAGGCAAAGTCTTGTAGAGGCACATTTTAGAACCTTTTGAAAACTTCTTTTATTCAACCTGAAAGAACTTTTTTTAAGAAGAGAACTTGCATTTTTGAGTGGGTTGCTTAAGACTTACCAGTGAAAACACAGAATGTAATCTTGTCACCCTTCTTTGTGAAAGCAGTTTAATGAAGTTCCATCAGGGTTACAGGGTTTGTGTTTAAAGAGTTGATCCTTAGTAACTAATCCCTTCCTATCTGCTTATTAAAACATGCATTAAGAATAAGGTTTGCCTTGGCTTCCAAGATTTGGAAAAGCATACTGAGATACATGGTAAATCTTGAGATGCCTTGAAGTTCTTCAATTCCCAGTAGGTTCAAAGGTTGTAATGTTACCCATGGTAAATCACTGAGAAAAAAAAAATTGTTTTTCCTTTATGAAACCTTATCTGCATGCAAGTCAAGCCAAGCTATATGTGGCTGCTGGCAAACAGCCTCATTGTAGCAGGTGAATGATGTATTAGCAGCTTGGACAGACTAATGCTTCCTACCCAATGCTGGAGAAAGGACGTAAGGCTGAAGGATGTGTATTAAGTATCACACGTTTGTAGGTGTTGACTTCATTAAAATGTAGTAGTTTCCATCAGGAGAGGTTATTGTCCATGTTTTCCCAAGCTTCCTTCTGAAAAGCAGTGCTTGTGCTTCTGGGGATCTTTGTAATTACCAATCTGCCATACCACAGTGCTCATTAAACAGTTTGGTTTGTATTTGTATACTGGACGCAGAAAGAAGCAGCCTGAGTTCAGAATTGTTTTCAGTGTTGCAGCCAAATTTTGCATCTCTCCCATGAAGCCACTTCGATGACTTGCCAGTTCTTTTTTTCTTGTATTCCAGCCAATCCTGCTGAAGAGTCCCTCAGAGCTCACAAAACTTATCTCTGTTTTAAACTGTGTGTCTGTATTTCAAATGCAACTAATATTATTTAAGCATTCGAATGCATCAGTCCACTGGACGAAATGGACAATCTTACCTAGCCAGTATTTATAAGCTCCCTTAGGAAGACGTGGTGCTTTTTCCCCTTCATCTGACAATCCCTGTCCTGTCAAAGATGTTGTAATTGATCTCTGTCATTAAATTCAATAATGTCCAAATTTACAGATCTACCTTGTTTCAGGCTAATGTAGATAAATGAGGTTCATGGTAAAATATTGACTTTTACTTGGCACCTATGCACCTCAGCACTTTATGCGTTTGATTAACATACAAGCAAGGCTGTAAAATCAAATAAATGAATGCAAGGAGTAATTTTTATTCTCTTTAAATGATATATGAGACTTAGCTATTTATAGCAAGGGATTTAGTGAGAAATGTAAAGCTAAGCCAATTCTAGGAATGCTGATACAGGACATTCAGTGAAAATTTGATATTTGTATGAGAAAACTTCTGTAGGGAAAAGTCAGAACACCATGTAGTGGTGTAAAGCTCATTTATTTGTGCCTTGGTGATAGTCTTCACCCAATGCAGTCAAACATTACATAAGAAGCATTTTTTTAAAACAAGGCACATGCTTTTAATGCTCAGTTACTGGAATTCCTTGCTAGGGACTGTGATAGATCATTTATATGGAAGTCTTTAAAGGAAGATATTATACTTCTCTGCAGGCAATGCTGCATCTCAGCCGTGGATGCTGGACTTACTAAAGAAAGTTTTCTAGTAGGTGATCATTATGCAGGAGTCCAGACTGGACAATCATGCTGGCCCCTGCACGGACGTGACACACTTATATTAGAGAAGGCTTATTGTGCAAATGTTGTGATATGTCTGAGGTACTAAAAATCAACAAATATTTTAATAATTTAAGGAAGTATGTCCTCAGAGAGGTGGTTCCCTCGAAAAAGTGTTTATCCATTGCAAGGAAGATTCCTCGGATCTCACTGAGCCCATAGCCAGGGGAGTTTTCAAACTATCTCACTTGAGTACGGAAAAATACTGACTCATTTCAGAGTTATTCCCTCACTATGGAAAATACATATGCATAGTGATCCATGCAAAATACAAATAGTCAGATCCTTAAAGGATGCAGATTGCAGAAGCTCAGTAAAGGAAAATCTTTAATGGATGAGAAGGATGCTGCATCTCTGAGAATGCTGCATATGAGTAATTTTTCTCCACAAATAATGAGGACAATACAATAATGTAAAAAGCCTAACCAATGTAAACACAGAGCATTTGTCTGTTTTCCTTGCTGTCAGGGTCACTGTGGATTTTGACAGACATCAGAGAATTTGAAGAGAGGGAGGGCTTTTGGCACAGATGCATTGGAAAATGGCTGAATGGGGAACATGAGCAGAACAGTTCTCCCACTAATGTAATAATGAAGTAGATCACTATGGGATACTCCAATTTCAGAGTGAAAGTTATTTCATGATAGATACTTAGGTTGCTCCCAGGAAAGAATCAATTTTCAGGAACAGAAATTTTATTTTGGAATGAGGAGTCCATGAGGGAAGATATTGTGGAAGAGTGATCATCCACCCACGTATTTTGACTGGCCTGTATTTACAGAGCATCAGAAAACTCTGAAACAAAATGCCATAGTGACACTGCCTTTTTCCACCTCCTTAGTTATGTGGCTGCCACGGCCCTTGCTCCAGAAGAGCTCTCCTGTACAATTTTCTCATACTGCCAATCTCTGAAATAAGGAGTGCCTAGTTAAAATTAGTCTCAGACATCCGACTGTAGGAAAAAGAGAAAAAACATTCAGAAGGACTAGGTATCCTCCAGAACCCATTTTTCAGATGAGTATCTCTGTAATGTCTGCCCAGAAGATTTATTTTCTGAGATACGTGTTTCTTCTGTGGATTTTGCTGCCTGTTGGATTCCCCAGCTGTAACAAAAGGAAAATGTCTTTGCTTAAGTGGGAAAGTATGGTATCTTGAAGTGTCAGAGGAGTCAGCATAATTTTCTCTTCTGAAGTTAGGAATGAGATAGCAATTGCGCAAATGGATCTTGGGGGGTGGGAATTCATTATCAGGTCTGTCAGTGACATCTGTGAATCCTGGGGATTCACAACGTGATGATCAAATGTAGACATGCTGAGTCACTGGATTCAGTAGACTGGACAGCCTTTACAGCTAATGGAAGGATATATGTGCTTTCACCTGAGCTATTCCAGGTATTTGCTGCGGAATGCAGTACCCCACAAAGATAAAGTGCCTATTTCTTTCCACTACTACAAAGCTAACCCAGGATGACTAGCTCAGGTATAGAGATCTAAACAGATCTACTAGATCTACTAGGTCTACTAGATCTGGAAATCTACAGTTAGATGAATTAGTTTGAAGCCTTAGTGTCTTTTAATACCTTTTAGATAGTGAATCTGTGTCTTTTACTTATAATCCACCAAGAGGGATAAAAGGGTGTGAACATGGATCATGTGTTCTCCTAAAGAGATGGGCTTGAGAGACTCTGAAAAGGATTATCTCCTCTTCTATCATGAAAAATGTTTAACAAATTCTGAAAAGCTTTGGAAATTTATCTATGAGAAAAAAGAAGAAAGTCTGATAGTCCTTCACACAGTTTCTTTATTTCAAGGTCATCATGAATTAATTTTGGAGAGCCATGGAATCAGTTGTCTATGTCCAATAAATTACGGCAGGTAATTAAACTATTCATTTTAACTTTGGTGCTTCATTGCAGTGTCCTTGTGGATAAAAAAAAAAAAAAAAAGAAGAGGGGGGGGTTTTTTTTTTAAAAAAAAATTTAAATAATGGTTTCCCTTTTATTTTATAAAAAAAC
>VYZS01009636.1:0-16233 GCA_013400695.1 Neodrepanis coruscans | reverse complement strand
TATTCATTTTTACTTTGGTGCTTCATTGCAGTGTCCTTGTGGAAAAAAAAAAAAAAAAAAGTAGTAGTGGGTGTTTTTTTTTCAATAAAGAACTTGAATAGATGGTTCCCTATTAATTTGATAAAAGCATTGGTGGAATGGTGTCATGTGATTTTCTTCTGTGAAGAGCAGAAGAAATGTTTGGTGTGGTATATTTTTCCTTTTATTATTTTTTTTAATTGGGAAAGCAGTTCTTTTTCTAGTCAGCTTTTGATTCACTAGTTCTATAGGATAGTATGGATATGCAGGTGTTTATAACTAATTTTATTTGTGCATTTGTGGGTCTGAGACTCTTATCTACTCATGCTCTTTGACAAGTTTACACAGGTAAGGCTATTGATGAGATAAATCTGAGTTGTTACCTTCATTTGACAAATGGAAAAGTGAGACACGAAAAGGTTTCCATTGATAGCAGTGAAGTTTTTATCATGTTGCAAATATTCCAGTCAAGATATCACAAAGGTTGTGGCATGTTTTGGAAAAGAATACAAAAAAAATTAAATCTCATTGAGTGTGCAGAAGGTAGCACAGGTCATGAGGATTAAGTAAGACGGCAGATTGCAGTCAAATTTGTGTAGCCTATGCCTTCTATTTTAAAACACCAGTGTACATCACAGAGGCTACAAAGAGCCGAGATATTAGGACATACATTCATTTCAACTGATGCTCTATTGCTTGTATCCCTAGCTGTAGTAACACCCACAAACCGGATAGCAGCCCAGTTTCACAGAGCATAGGCACATGCACCAGGCAGTCTCCTCAGTTTCTGGGTTTCCATTGTCTGTGTGTTGCAGAGCTGATGGATTTCTGAATCCCTGCAGTTGCAAAAGGTCTTTCACATCAAGGGACTGTTCTGTAGGGCATCTGTAGAGTATAAAAAAGGGTATAAGGGTGATGTGAGCTGAAAGAGAAGCTAGTATGGAAATAATGCTGTCAGAGATCATGCAGATGTCAGGATCTAAGGCAGTTGCCTTCCTGGTCTGCTAGAGACAGGCTGAGTCCTGAGCTTCAGCTGGTAGTGAGTGTCTGGTTAGTGCCTACCTACAAACAAACACACACACACACACACACACACACACACACACACACACACACACACACACACTCACAGTACAGACATTCCGTCTACCTTGTAGCTGCCCCTCAGACCCTGACCTCCTCCAATTGCTGGAATACAGACCTACAAGCCAGACAAACTTGTGGCTGGCAGACATCAGCTAGGGCCAGAGTGGATCATGCTCACAAAGCAAACAGGGAGCATAATCACACAGCTCTCTAATGAGATAGTTTAGCTGTGACATTGCTGTGTTTAGGTGTAGATGTTGGATTAAAATACTGATAAGCAATTGCTTTACATGTGGCTGGCCTTTTCTGTCCCTCTTTCCACTGCACACACTTGCTTCTCCCAGATCCACTTTGTTCCTTTCTTTCCCAACCTTTGATCTTTCCTCTAAACATCCCACGAGTTTTCTACCTTTCCACAGTCCACTTAAAATGTCCTGTAATAAATTTTATACAGTCTTCAAATATTCTCTGCTCTATCACCATGTCTCCCATAATGAGTCTTAACCAGCTTAAGGCAACAACACCTTTCACTTCGTTTAGTTTTCCAGAGAGAGAGCTTTCTTCGGCTGGCACATCTTTGAGGGTTTTACATTTGAGGTACAGCCAAATGCAGGTGTCATCTTTCTAGAAATCTTTTTCTCCAGTTCTTCCAGCTCCTTTCTGCAGTTGATGCCTGAAGTTGATCAGGCCTAGACAGTACTATTCCCCTTCTAAATATGCTTTTTCATTTCATAGACCATTATCATAATCTCATTCTTTTGGCCTTTTTACAAACAGAAGTCCTAGTCTATTCAATTTCTCCTTGTACAGAAACTGTTTTAGATCTCTTGTCTGTGTGCATCTCCTCATTTATCTCTCATCTAACTGAGATGAGATGAAGGCACAGTACTGGTGATGGAATTTAACACTGTGCAAATACAAGAGGGCAAAAGGGCCTTATACCTCCCAGGACTGGGCTTTGTCTGCCTTTGATTGGTCAGAATAAGTTCACTTTTAACTAAAAAAATACAGAGCAAAAAGGATGAAAAGATCCAACAGAATAACATAATCTTCATCATGACCCCATTAAGGTTAATAAAATGTTAAAATGAGGCAGTGCTCACCCACTGTTTTATCCTTACTTCATTGCTTTTTCCTAAGACCAGTGCATCAATAACCTGCAGTATATTCTAACTGATTGAATAAAAAGTTATATTTAATTGGGAAATCAATGAGCAGGAATAGGGCACTGAGGTCATATAGATTGTATCATCCTGACCAATCTAACTCACTTGCCCTTTGAGCTGGTCTTTCATCATTATATTTCACTTGCCAATTCCTCAACGGTCTTAATTATGGCCACAGCAATTTGTCTTCAAATATCACACTACAGTGAAATCTATGCATCGATAAATACAGCTCAAAAGTGGTTTTCCACATTGCTGGAGAGTTAATTGCTTCTATGGTTAAAGCAAATGCTGTAGGCCTTTACGTTTGTGGTGCTTTTCAACATCTTCAAGTGACTGTAGGCCATTCAGGGGTGCTAAAATTAAAGGAAAATCATGTATTTGTATATGAAGATTGGTTCTGAGTAGTTTTTGACACTTTATCTGTACAGAACATTCTGCTCTGTGCTGCAGTTGGAGCATGGCTAAGAAATAACAGAGAACACTTCAGAAAGAATAGCTGGTGTAGTTGGAAGGATCTGCTGGCTCTTCAGTTTCTGTCTGCCTCTTTTAAACATCATCTATATGTAGGGGAAGAGGTGAATACCACATTTACAAATTTTGCCCAGTCTAGGAAAACCAGATTTTTCTGTTCAGGAAAGTGCAATTCTAGTGTCCTTGTGTTTGCCCTTGGAAAGCCCAGGGTGCAAGTGAGCCTTAAAAAAATCATTCTATGAGCAAGAATAGTCCACAGCTATGGAAGACATTAGTTGGGCTGGGTGTCATCCTTGCAGGATTTCGTTGAATTACTGCAATGAACCCTTCAGGTGATTTAGGGCATCTGTGTTTTTATTGTGCTTTTCTATTTGCATGCAATATCTGTTGTGCTCCCTGATTCCTAAAGCAACATTGTTTTCTGTATTGGCAGCTTGTTTGATTTCTTGACTGCCTGCCAATATTTTTTCCCCCCTTTTAATAGGTGTCGTGGGGTTAAAAAACTGAGGGTAAAAACACCCGCACCGGTCGGTGGTCCCTTTCCCCGCCCCCCCTTTTTTCCCCGGTGGCCGGCAGGAGTGGCCAGCACAGCGCCCGCGCGGGAACCCGGCGCAGCTACGGCAGCTTCGCCTTGCGCTGGCGGCCCCGGCTTTTCCGGGCAGCGTGGCACGGGCTTACCAGTGCGGGCGGTGCCCGCGCCATCCAGAATCGCTGTGGGAGGTGCGATCCCGGTCCCGGGCTGGGGTCGGCCATGGCCCCGCTCCGAGCCGAGGCGGGGTCAGAGCGCGTGCCAGTGGCGAGGCTGGCGAAAGCAGCGGCTTTGCCCAGCGCCAGTAGTAGCCAGGGCTGCGAGCGGTGCAGGCAGCAGCACCGGAACGTGATGATTCTGGCTGGACGCTGCCATGTTGTTGAGCATGCGAAATGACCACATGACCATTGCGGGCCGGCGGTGGGGCGGCGCCAACAGCAGCGGCAGCCCAGCAGCGGCGCCGGGGCTGCAGNCCTTTTTCAGCACTAAATCTCTCCTTGGGCTAAGGGAGGGAGGGAGGAGGTGCGCGGTTTTTATAATTTTCTTGAGTTGTTCCCTCAGTCAAAACCGGGCAGAGGCTTGCGGCTAAGGGGATCTTGAGACCACGTGCTCCCTTCTAATTACCCCGGAGTCTCCCAGCCGGGCCTAGAGGGAGAGAGAGACAAGCACTATCTCCAGAGCGTCCTCACCTCAAACGCGGGCCCTGGAAAATTTAATTTGTTTGTCTGTTTTGCACTTTATTTGTCGGGTTTTTGTGTCTGCACAAAATAAACGGTGATATTTGTGTGTTTTCTTCATTTTGAGGTGTGTTTGTGACTTCTCTCAGAGTCTCTGCTCCAAAATCGCTGAATTTGTGGTAAAACCACCACAATAGGTAGCCCCTTTTAGTAGGTAGAAAAGATTCTGTCATCTCTTCTGCCTGATGATACTTTACCAAGGGTGGACAGGAGAGGAACAGACCTGGGGCCACTCATACTGTATTTCAAGTATGCTCTGGGCACTGCTGTCTCCTGAGTTCCTCTACCAGGAACACCTGCTCCATTGCTTGAAAAAAAGCATTTCAAGTGAAACAGTGTGCAGGGGCGATTAATTCAACCTGCAGCCCACGAAAGGTTCCAGTCCACATTGCACTGTTAATGCAGACAGAGAATCACTTCTGGGGCAAAGAACTCACCAGTGTTTTCAAGGGTAAAGAACAAGATCTGGGCATTTTTGTTACTTCAACTCCTTCCCTGCAGACAAAGATGGTAATGATTTCTTTCTTTGACAGTTTTAGGATGCCATTTGAAAAACAAGCAAGGAAATATTGTTCGTTTAGATTCTGGGTTTCTGAACTGCTCAACAATATTTTCAGCAGTAGTTTCTTGGCTATATGTGAATAACTGAATATGCTTTGGTGCTATATTCTAGTATCTGGCATTTATATGAGCCAAGGTAAAATCCTGGGTCTTGATCCTCCTAAAAAACCACACCACATATTATTTTGATTTTTCTTAATCTAAAACTTCAGTCATGCAGCTGAGGAACCTCTTCTGACCAAAAGGTTCATGGAAACAGGTTGGTGGTTGCCAAAGGCTTTATCTTTTTCTGACAAAATCACTCTGCTGACACATTTCTGACAAGCTGTAAATTTTGTCTCTGAAATATCTGGAGAAATGTGTTATATTCTGAAGATTATTTTCTGTGCATGCTCTGAGCTGGTGCTGTAAGAGCACCAGGAGTACCTGATTCTGAAAAACACATGTAGACATTATCTGTCTTAAAGCATTTCTTCAAATAAAGATGATATTTATGTTCCAAGACATATATTGCAAGAAACTTAGTCTCTGAGCCAAGCAGAGTAGAAGTATAGAACAACTGTGTCATTGGATGCATAGATATCCAGAAGACAGATCAATTATATCTACTTTAGATATAATGGAAATAAAGCTACTATAGTTGAACATTATCACAGGCTTTGATGTTCTTGGCTTGGAGAGCAAATATCTCAGCTTCTGCCTGTGATATTATCTTGGAAAGCTATCAGCCCACACAGGGGTACTGACAAGACAAATACACTTTAGGAAAACCACAGCACAATCTCTGTATCTCAGAGTCTATCAGTCCCCAAAGTCTGTCATAAAAATTGACAGAAACCTCAGAAGAGGTTTTGACTTCTACCTTTGCGGTGTATTTCAACATTGGAAAGTCTTTTTGTGGAATTTTCATACATAAAAACAATATGTTGGACTTCACATTATACTCATATCCATCTCTAAAAAGAATATTAAAATTAACTTAGTATAGGGGCAGTAATATTGCTGAGTTTCTTCCCTACTGTATTCACGGTGTTTTGTCAAGGATGTCCAGGCCAGAGCTTGTGTTCTTATAGAAAAGTTTGAAAGGTCTGAAGGATAAACATTGCCTCTGTAAAAAACCCCAAGAAACATGATGTCCATCTCCAAACAGACACTAATCCCTGTACTTGTAGATAGGCTTATTGGAGCTTACCATGGAAAGTGGTGGAGTCCACACCAAGTTAGGCAGCTGGTAAGAACATGCAGAAATAATCAAAGAATCATGGAATCACAGAGTGGTTTGGGTTCGAAGGAAACTTAAAGATCATCTAGTTTTCACCCACCCTGCCATGGGTAGTGACGCCTTCCATTAGACCAGTTTGCTCAAAGCCCTACCTAAGCTGACCTTCATGCACAAAGTACTAAATATTAGAATTTCAAGTGCCTTCCTAAGTTGTTATTTTTTTTTTTTCATTTTATGATTATTTGTGCCAGTGGTTCCCAATTTCACTGTCCAAAAGACAACAACTCTTGAGACAGCAACACATTGTGTACAGTCTCCTATTTTGAGCTCTGTGTTCCTTGGGACCTCAAGAAGCACAGGATCTTGCAGCTGTTGGAGGATCTTGTGGTGAGCTCAGTGTCCCCAATTCCAGGAATGGGGATTACTTTACACATGAGTATCGTATTCATTTGCAGGTAGTTTATGGATAGAGAGATTCAGGTTAAATGAAAAACCTATTACTTCTAGACAGTGAGAGTGCTAGAAAGAAAATGCAAACCATTCATTTTGAACCTGTCTTCATCTTAAGTTCTACTCCAATATCCAGAGTTCTGGTTGACACACAAAAGAAAACAGGCACTCCTTCATCATTCATTAAAATCCTCTACTTGGTCCCTCCTGCCTTTGCACAAAGAAATTATTTACTGAAATTCTACTGCAGCAGGTACTTGTCTTGATCTTCTATGACAGAGGAAAACATGCATACCTCATTTTACTTCTTTGGTTACAGGATCTTGTGTTCTGTGATCTGTTTTATGGAGCTCTTCAAAGCTGTCAGGTTTGCGGCTTTGTACAGCTATTGGAGCTATTTTCTAGTCTGTTTTGTTTTTCTGATGGAGATTTGGCTAGATTTTCTCCTCTTGTCACATAAAACCTAACTGTACATTTTCTATGCATGATTAATATGATGATATATCATCGTACAAAAGCTGGAAAAGAGTGTTTTGTGACTTTGCCCTGAGCAAACTGACCTCCCTAAAAATGGTTTGCCTTTATGAATGCTGCTTGAGTGTTTACTTTGTAAGATAATACTTTTCGAGAGTAGCAAGCCCTACAGCTGTGTATTGCAACATTTTCCCTCTACAAAGAATTCGATCTCCTGGAGGAAATAGCTATGGTTAAATGTTCATTTCTTTTACAGAGACTAGATCTGATTATTCTCAAGTCAATTCAGTGTTTTTCTCGAGGTCTTCTCTGTTAGTCACAGGCAGTGAAATGGAGCAAAATTGTGATATCACTGTAGAGAACTAATGGAAAAATAAAGAGGTCACCTTTGTATGCAGACATTGTATCTAGATGTAATAGGGATTTTACAGATTTCCACGGGCTTCTACATTTAATTAAAGATACTGCTAAGATATAATGGTGGACACAGATACAAACAAACTGAAGTCATGTTTTTTTGGCTTTTTTTTTTTTTTTTCAGGGCGAAGATTAAGTCGGACTACTGTTTCACTGGAATATTTCTTGGGACCATTATCAAGTTCTGGTGCAATTCCATTATGTCCATCTTGGCCACCCTGTAGTCACACCAAAACGGTAGTACTCATGTAATAGCTCTGATGATGTCAATAATGTATATATTTGCCACTAGCATAGAATAAAGGAGAAATTAGAATGCCATGGCAGTACAAAGAGAAAAGAGTCCTTAAATATTATTAAATAGATTATGAGTTGATTTTTATATTGTAGCATAGCATTCTCTCGCTTGTGAGAAAAACATCCAGAATTCTGCTACTGTTCTTACTTTGGACAAATGCAAAGAAGATAATTGGATTAAACATATAGTTAAAGACATGTTTGATTAAATGAAAGACAGTGGTGATACTGGTGTGGCTTTGAGATACCTGAGGGAATTATTTCTCTTATTGTCTCAACATTTGGCATAAGCATTGCTGTCATCATTCCTCTAAGTAATCAGGATACAGACTACAAATAAGAAAAGACTGTCTTTTCAGAGTCTTCACTTTTCTTCTTCCTCTCAGTTGTGAAGGAATGTATAAAGCCAGCTAAAGTGACTGACTGTTTGACACCTCAGCAGTGACAACCAGACCTTGCTAAAGCACAGCTTTACAGCTGGATACATGTGATCAGATTCTCAGACATTATGATAAGGCGTACTGTATCACAGGCAAGGGAGGCATCCCAATGCACACAATATAATGCAGTCTATGGAGATTAGCTCAGTTGGTTAGAGGATAGTGCTAATAATGCCAAGGTCATGGGTTTGATTCCTGTATATGCCATTCACTTAAGAGTTGAAGTTGATGATCCTTATGGATCCCTTCCAGCTGAGAGTATTCTGTGACTAATCTTCTGCACCAGCAATTTTCATCTAGATCACCCTGGTGCCAATACACTAAATCCAAAAGGTCCATGCATTGAAGTTCCTCGTGAATAGGTTTGCTGTTTAGGCATCTGCATGAATCATAAAGTAAAAATTTGAAAGATTTATGGTGAACAACAGAATCCCTAAGTGAGGTCACTTTCACTAGTCTAATTTAATTTTCAGTGTAGATAGACATCTTGAAGCCAGCTAAAGTGACTGTCACGGACTGAAGCAGATGAACAGAGCAGAGAGAATGTTTGAAAAAATAATGTCAGTTCAGATATCTGTGTTCGTACAATGACAAATAAAAGGCACATGAGGTCAAGGAAAACAAGAAAAAAAAGAAGAAAAGCCCCTCAGACAAACCCATGGTGCTTTCAGATCTGGTTATTCGTTTGATCACTCAGTTGATGGAATGGATGAAAAAAGCTACCTAGAAGAGTAAGGAAACATGACAAAGCTATTGAATGGAAGAACATAGCTGAAGAAAAAAAGAAAGTATTCAAGGAATAAGAATACTGAAATGAAGAAAAAGAACAAGACTGGAAATTGCTTCTATAGCACAAGAATTAAAGGGACATCTAATAAAATTTCCTCATAGTGGTTTTTAAAACAACATCGGGCATCCTTTCCCACAAAGTGCATAATTAAAATGTGGATGCCATTACCCCAGGTTATTTTTGATGCAAAAAAAGGTAAAGAATTTTAAAAATACATAAAAGGACTTAATGCAAAATTTATCCTTCAATGGCTGCTAAACAGCATATTGCAAAAAGGAAAAGGTGCTGTAAGAATTCCCTGTCTCACTGAAAGTCTAAAGAAGTCCAAAGTGAAGGAGATATGCCAGGGAGGGATCACCGTAGATTTTTCCTGTTTTGCAAAGTCTTTTTCTGAGCATCTGCACTACATTTAGTGAAAGATCATGGATGTGACCCTCTGTTGCTCATCTTGTTTCTTAACAGCACTATGCATGCAAAGCAGATCCTCTCTGGTCTCTTATTACAGTCATTGGATTTGATCCGCATTTTCAGGCTCATTCTTTCTAGCACTCAGTAATAATGGGGAAGCACATGCTGTAGAATGTTCTTCTTCATTATATGAGATTATTAAAGGAAATATCACGTCATGCATAGGGTAAAGGAGGACTCAGAAAATGGAGTATTCAGGAACATCCCACACCCTAGGTCTGGAATATGCTAACTTGAACCAAAATATGATTTATCTCTATGCAGCATGTTTGCTACAAATATATTTACTTCTAAGTAACTTGTGCTATTTTGTTGCAATTTTTTGAGCAGATAGCCTTCTAATTCAATTTTCTGTAAATCTTTTAGAATACTTTAATGACAAAAAATGTCCTTACTTGACTGAATTATTTTAATTCAAAATTATATGTGTTGCCAATTCTAATAATAATTTAGTAAGTGGACAGCTTTGATTTAAATAATCTATTATAGCCTTGTTTTCTGTTTATAATTATAATTATTTTACCAAAGGTAGCTTAGTCCTTGTTGTCAAATAACCATTAAAACTTCTTGATTTGGGAATGAATATGTCTTTAGAATAAATCTGGCGTTTTTCTATTAACCAAGACAACATTTGTATATATCATGTGTGTAGATAGAGACATATAGCTATACCAAGATAGATATGTATGTGGGGTTTGGTATGTGTCAGTAAGCAGTAACTTAGCTTGTCATATACTTATTCTGATCTTCATGTCTCACATTTTCAGTTTGTAAGATGATGAATGATACATTTCCCTTCTACTATATGATTAATATTTTATGTGCAATTTGTGTCAAAATACATTTAAATGGCAATAAAATTCAATTAAATGCACAGAAACATTTTAATGATTAATTTCATAAAGCCACCTTCAGTGTGTTACATAGAGAAAAAAATTAATGAAAAATGTTTCATATTCAAAACATTATTTAACAAACATTTGAAATATTACCATCAATTAGTTAGTCAACTTCACTATTACTCATCATCAGGCCCTTTAAGATTTTAAAACTACTGAATCTCATCTGCTCTGAGTGTGTCATTTGTCCTAAACCAGAAGAGGAGAAACTATGATACTTTTTCTATCCATACTTCGAAAGAAAAGGTTATTGAACTGATACTTGATTAAGTGAAAATTATTACTTTGGAAAATTAATATTTGAATACAGAAAAAATCCAAATGCCAGAAATAATTTTATAACTTCAGGCCAAAAGTTGGTAACTTCAACGAATTCAACAGTTTGCATTTCAATAAAAATTTAATCAGTAAAGATTTATTTCACAGTCATAGAATTATAGGATCCTTTTGGAGATCAATGAGTCCAACCATTAACCCAGCACTGCCAAGCCTATCACTTAACAATGTGCCCAAGTGGCACACATGTACACATCTTTTAAATAACTCCAAGGATGGTGACACAAAGACTTCCCTGCGCAGCCTGTTCCAGCGCTTGACAACCCTTTTCATGAAGAAATTTTTCCTGACATCTAATATAAACCACCCCTGGTGCAACTTGATAGTTCCTCCTGACCTGTCTGTCACGTGTTAGCTGGGGGAAAAGTCTGACCCCTAACTGGCTACAGCTTCGTTTCAGGTAGTTGTAGAGAGAAAGAAGGTGTCCCACCCTGAGCCTCCTTTTTTCCAGGGTAAACTCCTCTAGGTCCTTCAGCTGGTTCTCATCAGTCTTGTGCTCCAGACCCTTCCCCAGCAATGTTGTCCTTCTGTGGACTTGATGCAGGACCTCAACCTCTTTCTTGTATTGAGGGGCCCAAAACTGAACACAGGATTTGAGATGCAGCCTGATCAGTGCTAGTATATTTAATTTAAATGAACTTATTTATATTCGTTTAGACTTCAATAAAGATAGTCACAATTTCAAATGGCTTATTTTAAAGCAAAACATATTTCTCGAAGAAAAACTAATTTAAATAATAACAAGTTTTTATCTTCTTTTTTAATTCACAGACTTAAAGCAATGAAAAAACAACAATTAAAATGAGGAACATTCATTTAATTGAAGAAGAGCAGATTCACAGGTCATCAGTTTAAAAAAAATATGAAGAAAACAAAAACACTCCTGAGTGACATTAGATGTCAAATATTTCAGGTTAGACTACTTAATGCAGGTTCACCTGACATTTATTTTGTTTTCCAAATAACTGTGATAGATGAATCATTTTTCTTTAGTCTTGCTACAGCAGAGGAGGGTTTATAGCTGAGTTTTTTTAGTGTGAATGCAGTTTCCACAACTTTATAAATATTTATCTCCAACTGGATGAGCAGAGGGTTGTGGGAAGAGAACATTCAGACTTGCCCAATGCCCCTGTCAGTGGAAAGGTTCAATCTCCGCATCTGTTTTTTGTCCTGCCTGTATCCATCCAACTTGAATGCCAAGCCAGAAGGATGTGAACAAGCAATGCTTCCAAGTTTGATACAAGAAGTAATACAAGGAATACAACATTTTTGAATGAGAGCTTGTGTGTCCAGCTTGGTTTGCAATCTAACAGTAAACAGAAATAGCTGGAAAATTCAATGCAGATTGACTTCTTTCTATGATTTTTACTCAGGTTAAGAGCTGACATGGACCTCCTGGAGCCCTGGACTTGTTTCACTTTTGTTTCAGCCAGACATATCTGTCCCTTGATTTTAGGCTCTCTGCTTTTTGCAGGGCTACTGGCTTAGCCTGGAGGCAGTTTGTTTGGGTTCTGCTGGCCTGGAGATGAAGCAGTGGGTGCATGTCTGTGCAACAGCTGTACAGATAGATTGCTGTCAGTATAAAGCAAAAGTTAAAAAACCCCCCAGCACTTCTTCTTCCCACTTTGACTTCAGAAGTAGATTTAAGTGGGGATTTTGCTTGGGACATTTTAAAATCCTGATGCATATGTAATGCATGAAATAAGTATGCCTTTTGTATAAATCCCTGTTACTGAAGTAAATACGGTCCGAGCAAGTATTTGCAGACATTTGCAGGTCACATCTGAATTAATTCTGGTGCTGAGTAAGGGATCTTGGAGCAGATCATCAAGGCATTTCACAATATCCTTCCTACTCAACATAATATATATATAAATAAGGGCCTTTCAGTGAGCATCATCTTTTGGGTAGGGTGTAGGGAGGTTGATGTTTTCCTGGGCACCCCTTTAAAAAGGTTCTCTTGTTCTTGAAGGAATGAGGAGTCATTTCACCCAGGTGCCAGAAAGAATTCTCCTGCAGTAGAAATAACTCATTTTGATTTTCTGCAAAATCAAGGGAGTGACATTGTGCTATTCACATCTGGACGTCTTATTTGTTATTAATCAAAAGAGAAATAATGTTGAGGGTGGGGGAAAGCTATAGAGAAAAATGTCCTGTTTTGTTTTGACAGGACAGTCTTCTGTCTCAAAACTCTGTTCTCCAAGCCAGGACAGGATGATGGAATAGAGGTATTCCTTGGGAGAAGAAGAAATTACTGCAGGGATTTTTATAGGAGAAGTTAAGGTACTTTTTCCTATGTAGAAATCATGGAAAAATTTCTTCAAGGTACAAATTTTATTGTAAAGTTCACTTTCACTTTCACAATTAGAACCTTATTATACACTTAATTTGGGGCCCAAAAAAGAGTTATTTTCTGGCTGATATCAAATATGTAGTAAATGTAAAGTTATCTCAGGAAAGATATAGAGAACTGATTTGATGTATAATAATTTGTTTTATGTCAGCAAAACTGAAAAGACTCAATACAGAGGAAAAGCAGTGGTCTAGGTATCTAGCTGTTTACTTTACTCTTGTTATCAGGCAGCTGGGAAGGATGCAGTCAGATTGATACTTGTATTTAATATTAGGTGTGAAAATGCAACCTTACATCATTCCTTTAAAAATAAAAATCTGCTTTATAGAATTTCACTGCAGCCATTACCAAAACAGAGAGGTCCTTTGGACTGTGACCACTGAGGAAGGCTTGTGCTAAAGCTTGCTTGTGCTTTAGAGCTGATTCAAATCTAAGGTCTACTGTTAGCTAGTTTCTTCCTTCTTATTCTAAATAGTATTTTATCTCACTCAAGGAAAATAATTGTTAAGTCCTAGGTTTCAGCAGGAAATGTTCCTGGGGATTTAGGTGATGCTGATCGACCTCTTCACAGCTGATGAGGAATACCTGTTCCCTGTTCTATCCCTCTGTTTATATTTAAAATGGTGGCAACTATAATTCCTTGCTGTAGCTCTGAACTTAGCAGTTGCAATTTTCTTTGGTTTTCCTTTCTCCACCTTATTTTGTAATCTAATGGCTGGCTGAATGACATATGGAGCCTTCCAGATTTTCATCCTGCCTAGCAGACAGGGAAAAAGTCTGTGTATTTCACTAGTAATCTACTAGAGAAATCTATTGTAGATAAAACAATTATGTCTTTCGTTTGTTCTTTTTTTTTCCCTTGGGCTGACATACAGTTCTTTCCAACTCTATAAAGGTATTTTATTACACTTACTAAAAATGTCAAGGATACTAAGCAGCAATGCATAATTTACAATAGGCTTTGTAGGCAATGGGGTTCTTACAGCCACAGCTTCCTGAGAATATATTTATTACTATTTTACTACCTGCTGTAGTATCCAGGCTCAACTTGCTCAAATTTTTTTTATTTTGTGAAAAAAACCTGGAACGCAAGGAAAGATAAGCACTGCTGCTCAAAACAAGTGTGTGATTACTGGACATTTTCCAGTTTACCTAAGATAAATGGATATTATTAACCTTGTTGACCATATAGAAGTGCTTTAATTATCCAGAAATGCAGGCAGGAAAACATTAAACTAAAGAAATGTGCTTGAATTAAACTGTTGGAGTGCTGAAAAAAGAAATCATCCCATTCCAGCAAGATTAAAGTGACCTTGGTTGTTGGTTAAAAACCAAAATGAAGATAGTTTCCTTCCATTTTAGTGTCTGGGTTCATTGCTGGAGTTGGTGTTGGTTGGTAATGAAGTGCAAAGTTCAGATGTACAGTAATCATGATGACATGGTAATATGTTGATGTCAACTTGACAAAAGTGATTTGCATAAGCACTAACTATGATGTTTTAATATATTAAGCACAGAGGTTAAGATGTCCCTAGGAAAAGAATGCACAGGTAGGTAAAATATTTTGCAAGCTGTATTTAAACGGTAAGGCTTTTGGAGCAATCTTTTTAAGTATCATGCCTCTGCTAGTATTTTCTAAAAGAAAACTGTAACTGCAGTTTTGGTCAGAAATAGGATTTTCTGTCTCTGTATTGATTTCTGCTTAAGCAACATGCACAGGTTTGTCATAATTTTAGCACATTTGTTCAGAAATAAAATGAGCAAAAGCAACAAGTGTTAATTGGGCCCCATTTAATTTTAACATACTCTGATAGTCAATACCTCACACTCTGTGTAATAGCCCTTTATTTATCACAGGAAATGTCTTAATTGCTGGGACAGGAGTCAACCTGAGCAGAGGAATATTGAGGAAATGTGTTCATGTTAGTGGCTGCCTTGGCTCGTGCTAGCCCTGAGCAAGCTAGCACACAGCTCTTTCACCATGACTCACAGTCCAGACACAATCTCTTGAGTCTAGATGCCTTTTCTGAAACAAGGGTCCAAGATTGTCTTGTCTTACAATCCTGTTAGGGGTTATCAGAGCAGGGAACAGCACCTACACTACAGGTGGTACAGCACCCAAATGGAGGGATCTCATTCTCTGTGGACATCATCTTGCAACAGGATCTGAGGATCAGCTAGTCTTTAGAAATTAAATCACTAAATTTTCCTTAGCTTTGCTTGAAGAACCCTAAACTACACTTGGGACCACCTGAATGTATGATGCTTTGATACTTTGATAAGTGCTGGCACGATTGAAACCATTGAATGGAACTGGCACAGAGAGAAAACTAGGTGGTAATATCCTGGAGTCATTAAGTCTTGAACATCAGATTTCCTTCTTCCATAGAAAATTCTGCATAGCAAAAATGTGCAAGTCAATCAAGTAAGTTGAGCATTTTCTTTCATTTTTTTTCTCTCTAGCTTAATTTTATATCTCTAGCTAGAGGTAATAAGATGTGGCTATGAACAATCAAAAGGGGTCTAAATCCACTAGCAGAACAGTGGATTTTTCTAGGTGATCCATCTAGATGAGTCTCGCCAGTGCTGTATGCTTCTGGAGACTGCATTAAAACTGATGTGCTGAGTTTAATGCCTGCTGCATTTCTATATGGGGCTCTGACAAATGCTTGGTTGACTGAGAATAAAGTTCCTTTGAAAACTGTTATCTATATAGACCTGCAATAAGGTCTTGCCTTGGCTGGTAATAGGCCATAAGCTTTGTGCTGAATTTGCGGGGCTGCAGGACTGAGGCATGTCAGATTTGCTTTGTCTGAACTCTTGGTGACCTGCCTGAGCTCTGTTTTACTTGCTGTAGCTGTAACAGCAATTTTTCTAATTGAGCAGGTGTCTATGGCTAATTTGTTTTACTTTTGTTTGTCTTTCTATTGTACCTCCATAGTTTTATGGCTTTAACACAGTGATGTAGTATAGAGAAATAGAAGCCTGGGAGGAGAGTAGAGAAGTGGAGACACAGGACTTCAGGTAGGGCATTAGAAGAGTTGAGGCATAGGCTGAAACTGCTGACTCTATGGATGTAAACAATATGGGCACTTAAAAGAAATGATACCTGGAGCTGTTCAAACCTGCTTTTATGGGTAGTAAAGAGAACAAAATAGAAATGTCTAACCTGTAAAAGGCATGATACCCAGTGAATTTAGAAGTGACATAGAGCTGCAGGCAGATTAAGGAAAAGTAAGGTGTAAAGACATGTTAATGAATTTATAAAATGGATCCCCACATAAATCCATAAACTCCAAATCACAAAGAGAAGAAGAAGAAACCATCAAGATCACGAAGATTGTACGTCTCCCAGTTAAGGAATCCAAATGCTGATGGCTTGCCATAACATGCCACATTCCTAGTGTATTGTGTTTACATGGCCAGATTTTGGTAGTGGGGGTGTGTGGGTGTGTGGGTGTGTGTTTGTGTGGCCATAGGGGGCAGGCACCTCTGAGAAGATGCTGGAAGCTTCCC
>VYZS01009635.1:0-23038 GCA_013400695.1 Neodrepanis coruscans | reverse complement strand
TTTACTTATAATTCTGTTTTTCCTTTGTAAGTTCTTAATTCTAAATATATAATTTTTCACAGCAGTAACCTATGACAAACAGAATAAAATCTCTGAGCTCCAGAAACCACTAATGTATAATAAGAAAATAGTCAATGCCACTTCTTGCCATGATGTGATAGACTATGAAAAGGAAAATAAACTTTGAGAAAGTTGTCTTGGCTGCTTAATTATGGCAAAAGTGACTTTCAATTACCATCTAGAAATCAGAAAGCGATTTAATATAATAATTTCCTATATATGTTCTGGAAGTAAGGTCCCAAGTTTAAGATCAGTGGAAGAAGAGTTTTTTACTTTATTCATAAGAAAAAACAAAAAGATAATCTATAGGTTGGAACATAAAGGCACACCTTTTAAAAAATATGATTACTCATGTAGCTTTCATGTTTAATCTGAGAGATGGAATAGCATATAATAGAATACTCTCATTTCCTGTTCCATTTTTATAGTATCTTTAAAGATACTATTTTTCGCAGGGTAATTTTATCCTCCTATTTTCAAAATGTTTGCCTTGTTAAGTCCTATAAGCAGTGTCAGGTGAAGCATCATTTAAGATGAGATCAAGTATTTTTTTTTTAAATATGTGATTTCTGTGGTATAACATACAGAGAGAAATCGAGTCGTTGTGATTCAGTAAGGTTATCAACGTGCTGCAGATGCAGTATCACTTATAAATCTGTTATTTTTCATCTTTTTTTTTTCAGGATTATGGCCTTTGCTATGCTTGCTGTGATGTATATATTGACAGATTAACATATCTGGTTCATTATAGACCATATTCTTTTCTTCTTTTAAAATTCTTCATTTCAGTCTATTGATTTATTTGGACATCACAAATGAACTTTCTAGTTACTAATTTATTCTAAGAGCACAGCAAAACAGATATTACTGGTGCTTTGCCAAGTTTTAGTGAACACATTGTTCTTCCTAGAAAATGTTAGTAGCTGGAATGATCTGAAGAGACTTAGAGGCTGGCAAAACTTTTTGGGTAGATTACTTTTATTGCTGTAGTTAGAAAGGGCATTTTTGGGTAAGCCAAGAATGATGGAGAAGAACAAATATCTTGCTTGCTGATTATTAATGATTGATAAATCAGAAGAGAAGGATATATCAGAGACCTCATGTTCATTTGCAGATTCAGGTGAATTTAGTAATCATTAAAATACAATAACTTTAAATTGTAAATTATGTTGCTTCTACCAAGTTTCAGTGGCTTGGCAGTATTTTGTGTAAACTGCAAAATCTTTTCCCTGCTTTCCATCAGGTATCTGATGGAAGGGCTTGATAAGATCTGCTGATAGCTTTGATAAACCTGTAAGCAGATGGAGTCATAAAATCCTTGCCTCTTTTTGCCAATAATATGGCTCTGATTTGGTCCATGATGTTTTGTTACATTTTGTAGATACACATTTTTCTATTGCAGTATTTAGTTACAAGAAAATCCTTATAATCATTTACAGAGACTAGACAAGGAACCATCATGGAGCTGCAATTCCAGTGCAATTCAGTGTGGTGAAAGCATAATGTAGGACCTTATTTAATGTTTAATGACAACTACAAGCTCCTACTTAAGCATTTACAATAATCCTACTAGATTCACTAGATGTTACCAGTCAGACATTTAAAAACGTAACCAGTGTACATCGTTTAATATTATTTTTCTACTATTTAGTCTATTAAAATTTAAACACAGGCCTAAAATAAATAGAAAATGCTTGGAGTTTTGTTCAGATGTAATCATGAAAACGGACATTTGCATAAAATTGAAGAGGCCATTAAAAAAAAAACACCTCACCTTAAAATGAATAGAAAGAGCCTAAACTTAACATATGTATAATGACCATGCCAATGCCTGTCTAAGAACACTTCAAGATTATTTTATTAGCTCTACTTCCTCTTCTGGCAGTAGATTTAAGTAGTTTTTTTTTTTTTTTTAAATATTACTGATTTTGCTAGAATGAAACACAGTTCTAGGGGAATATATTTTACTTCCACTTGTATTCCAGTTTTGTTTTGTTGAAACCAACAAACCCTAAAATATTGTATATTCTTTATGCCATAGGTGGTTGAATTCACACATTGAACTGCATGCTTTTTATATAGTGTCCCATGATTTTTTATATGTCCCATGGTCTGAAATACATACAATCTGAAGTGTGGAAAAAGAAAGCCTATGTGATCAAAATACTTGCAAGTAGAATCTTTACTGTTAAGAATTATATGTTAGCTAAGACATATTTCGGCAGACTACATATGAAGTGCTTTTATTCTTAAATATATTTTAGACTTTAAAATCACAAAATAGTAACTGTCTGTGTTAACTGGTTAAAGTGATTCATCATGAAGTAATTTTCATATTCTGCACAATTTATACAACTTTTCTCTTATGCCTAAGGCTTCTTGCAAATCTTATGTCCTTTGCAGAAAGTATCCCTGAAACTGATGTAGTTAGTCTTGGCCTCTTTGTCTCTGATTCCTTTTTGAAAAAAAATTTTAAAAAATTTAGGAAGTAATAGTGAGCACTAATAAAGCAGACATGCAATCTTTTCTCTTATCATTACTGGTGGATCACACAGGCTTACTGACTAGTTCCTTTCTCTACAATTCTTCAATTTTTTCAGAACCTCACTCAAAACCCTCAATTTTTCCAAAGGGAAGCCCGTGGGCAATGGGCTGAGTCAGCATATAACATTCATAAGGTAGCTGACTACTATACATTTAAAAATAGCTAATTTAAATGTTGTAAAGTTTTTCCTACCACATGGGCTGTCTTTAAGCACTGGCAAAGGAGGCAGGATAGAAACTGTCTGCCAAGTTCATTCAAGCAGGCATACTGGAGGCTGCCTGCTTTACCAGCCATCAGTTCTTCTTTCTATATATAAAGCACTCTTTTTGAACTCCAGCAAAAAAGGCCCCGCCTATCAGTCTCTGTCTCACTGCCAGTCCCCTTCCTCAACCCTTCCTTCTTGCTCCAGGGCTTCCTTTGGCTCCTGCTTCTCCCTCTCACTCCAACAAGGAAATTGAAGTGAGCATTCGTGTAAAAAGGGACTGGACACCAGAGGAGGAGACCAGGAGATCTGTCTCTCCATTCCTCAGACTCTAAACTCACCAACTCCTTCCATCTCTCAACCAGTAGCAAGATTTTTTTTTTTTTACCTTTTTACTATCTGCAGGCTGTATGAAACTTTCCCAATTAAACAATTCAATTATACTTGAGCCAGTCAGGACATCTTTATATTTTTGTGTCAAATGACCATATCAGATAATTGTCAGTAGCTGTCCAGATTTTTTTCAGTTCTTTTGATTCTCTGATTATGTCAAAATTGCTATATTTACCTGAAAATACACTTTAAAAGATTTTAAAGACAAGGATTTCCCAACTTGAAGCCAGGATTAACTGAAAGAATACATATCTTTGCTTTGATTTTAAGGGAGATCATTGGCTCAAATTCTGGAAAACTTAGCTGCAGCGTGATCTGCTCTTCATTAAGAAATTAGAGACTATTATTTTTTTTTTAATTTCTATTTTTGCAGGCATGGTAATATTTGAGATGTTTTCCAAAGATTATGTTAAACAGGACATGATATAACTTTTGGCCCTAAATTATAGTATCTCTTTCTATCAACTATCAACTGTTAGTCTTTTTCTTTAATATCTTGTTTCTGATAATGTGATGATCTGTTTGGCTCACATAATTGCAAGACTGGAAATATACCTTCAGACTCTAGTGTTTTCCAGTTTCAAAATGCCTGTTTTAAACAGCAAGCATAAGTCTCATCTGAACAGGTCCCGAAGAAATGCTCCTTGTTTGTGCATGAACTTCTTCAGTAACTCACTTAAGTAGATAAGGTTGCTGATTGCTGTTGTACAATATCCAAGCTGATCGTGCAAGATCTGCCATATTGATGCAAATAAACATGACAAATAGAATGGAAACATTTAGGTAATTGCAGGCAAAAGAAGGCATTAAGTACTAACTGTTCAGTTCCTGAGTCACTCATCTGCCTTCTTAGAATTTTGAATAACTTTGTATATCTGGACTTATGTGAACATGGCAGCAGTGGAAAAATGTGAACTGAAGTGCAAGCTTTGAAAAGATTAATTCCTGCACTGAAATTTAGCAAACTCTAGAACTGTTGCGTGGACAAATGTTAAAATCATACCACAAATCAAAGTAATTCTGGTGCACTTTTTAAAAAAGGTTACAAATTGCTTCTAAAGCAAAATGTTTTTCTGGAGAGGAAGATGTGGAAGATGTTACCTACCTGTACTCTGTGCATGGAGATTTTTGAATTAAAATACAAAATATTTGCAACATCTCAGTTTTCTCATAGTGATAACTTTGTGAGCAAATGTTAACTCTTTGATATTTCAGTTTTTTATTCTATTTTCCATTGTTTTATCTATTTAGCTTGTGCCTTTCCACTACTTTGGGATGCGAGTCCTGCAAATATATAAATAAAAAAAGATAGACCCTTTCACAGTCATAGAGCAGAAATATTCAACAAACTGGTTAAAAATACCAAGACAAGAAAAAAGAAAAACATATTTTCTTGGGGAAAAGAAAAGTGTAAGAAAAGATCAAATGAATATGAGAAAATAAAATTATTAGCAAACAAACTTCATAAAAGACCTCTCAAAATAATTTCAGAGGAAAAAATTCTTTTTTGCATTGTTAATGTTTTGAAGATGGTTTTCAATCTGTATTCTGTGGAAGAAATGAGGAATCTTTAAATGGAACTAGTCTTATCACTCTAATAATTGAATCCTAGAAAGGAAAAGTGAATATTCTTTTGGTGGCCCTGTTTGGCCTCATCTGTAGTGTGTTGTTACACCAGCTGGGAGTAGTGTAGACATTCTCTTTGAATCTACTTTCTTTCCTGGAGGGATAAGAGAAAAATCTATTAGGCGAATACAATTCAACACCACTGGTGTAATCCGTATTCATATATGTGAAATAAGTCTGCTTTTGCAACTGTAATTATAGCCATCTTCAGTTTTTTCTAAGATAACACAGGTGCCTAAAGTGAAAGTAAGTGAGGAAAGCAAGTTGCCTCTATAATCCACACTATTAATTTTAGATAATTAATTTAGCTCTTGTCAGGCTGGGAAAAATCACTGGGTTTTGGTGGTCTGGTTTTTTTTTTGTTTTGTTTTTTTGGGTTCTTTTTTTGGGTTTTTTTGTTGTTTTTTTTTGTTGTTGTTGTTTTGTTTTTATGTGTTGTTTTTTTTTTTTGTTGTTTTGGGTTTTGCTTTGGATATTTTTATCAGCTCAGCAAGACAGCTTTTTATGTTGATATGAGTTGCTTTATACAGCAATGGTTCACTGAAGACCTCATCTTCTAAAAGAGTAGTCAGATCAAACAGAACTTGCATTTCCTGCATTTTCTGTGGTGAGTCCTGCAGCTCTTGAACCACCCTGCACCTTCTGTCTCACAGCTCCAAGAGTAGCTTTCAGACTGGCTACTCAATGAAAAGCTGTATTTCAAATAATCCTTACTAAAAAGAAACCAGAACAAAGTCAAATCGGAAGCAGATGTGTCTGCAGTGCTGAAGTCTTCTGGGAGACAGAAGAGCAGTCATTCAAGCCCTGGGTATGCAGTCTGTCCTGGTTTAGGACACTATTAGGTTCATCAATGGACAAGAGACGGATAAGGAAGGCAGCAATTTATTAAAATGTAGATATATGGGGGAATAAATGGGTGTAATTGCCGGGACTCCCTCTGAGAGACACACACGCACGCGCGCGCGCACACACACACACACACACACACACACACACATACCCCACACTGTAACCTGAGAAGAGAAGGGGGAAGGGAATATAGGTTACACCCTACCTTGGATGAGATGGCCCCCGTGCACCAACCACGTGTAACACGAGAAGGGAAGAGGGGAAAGACTAGAGGTTACACCGTACCCACTGGGCAAAATGGCCCCACCCCCCAGCCTCACCTTGGGGAAAGGGGAAAAAAAACAAACTAGCAATGCAGAGGTGGAGGACACCCCTCCCAAGAACACAGGAGAGGTCCAGAGGCAGGCACCCACAACCCTGAAAATAAAATGTATCTGTGGAAAAGAAGGCGGCAGTCTCTCCAGGGGTGGTGTGTCTGTGAAGAAGTCCTCCCAAAGGGGTCCTCTCAGGCTGCGGGAGATGAAAAGCAGTGGTGACCTCAGGGAACTCCACGAAGGAAAAGACAGCAGGCAGCAAAGTCAGGGGGCGGGGGCGGGGAGGAAATCCTCAAGGCCGTGCTGAGTAGAGGCACTCCGCCTTCAGCTCCAGGTCCAGGGGAAAGAGAGAGGGCGAGTGCTCTGTCCCGCAGATTTATGATCCCAGCCCCTTCCCAGCACTCCTTGTGGGTCTCCAGGGCTGATGGGAAAACCCAGGCACAGGCAGAGATAACCTTGGTAACCTGGCTACTCCTCCCAGCTAGATGTAGGCACAGGAAAAAAGAGTTATTTTTTTCTTTGTCGTCCCCTGCGGTTTTTAAGACAAACCATTACACTGTCCTATCCAGCACCACAGTCTACCCTGATGAGCTCTGGTAGAGAGGAGGTTTTTGTGTGTGAATGATAGGCCTTTCATTTCTGAAGCTACTGTACAACTGTACATATACTTCTGCTGAGCATAAACATGGGGAGTCAGCCAGCACTGAGTTAATTACACAAGGTCTTTGGCTCTTATTTTAGTGAGACAAAGCTCTGTCACTGCTTCAATGCACTTCTTCCTCTGCACTTCAATGCACTAAATTTATGTCCCAGCTGGGGACTTCATCTCTTGGTGAGACTGTTTTCTGGAACATAATGTTCTTGGTGTTAAAAGCAATTGTTACAAAGGAGGAAATTCAATCAGGAAGGCAAAAGCTGTGTGGCAAAGCTCTGTGTAGTGGCTGTTCACTGATTCATAATTAAGGATAGTAATAAAATAGTAGGTTTGTTTAGACTCTGCCTTCCCCAGCAGCTTGCTTCTAGGGCAGCTGCTAAGGTGTCTTATGGGCTGAATTAAAGAGGGGGAAGTGTCACAATAAAAATAGTAACAACAGAAATGTTACAGCTGGTTTGTCTTTTAAGAAAATGTCACTTCTTTCTCTCAGTTTGTATATTTTTCAATTGTTTTATGTTAAGATCATCTAATTCTATACATCTTAGTAGCCACAGATTCTAAATTTAGTATTTTAAAGGTGTATTTAGTAATGTGAAATGGAAAATTATGAACCAAATAAATTTTATTTTTTCCTACTTCTTACTGTTCATAGGATGCTAAGGCTCTGATACATATGAATATTGGACATGAATTTAAACACTTGCAGGATTGTGACTGCAGACACTTTCTCTTTGTGCATACTGTATTATTGCAGTGGGAATAACTTCTGAGAGAGAAATATATGTGTGAGCATACCTATATCTGCTTGTGCTCTGTCCTTGACTACTGTTTGCATTAGTTCTTGTGCTTACTTTAAGAATTCTTATTGGTTTGACTTAAAAAAATAAATAATGAAAATCAGACATCATCATTAAAATTTGTTTAGTTATTTGATCTCCTTCCAATGCAGTTTCTTGTTGGAGTGTATAAGAACTCTAAAGCTGATAAATCTACAGAAAAGGATTTTGTGCAAAATCAGGTTTTACTCATATACAAATACACCAAGTGACTCATTCAGTATCAAACGGTGTGCAAAAGTGAGTTGGTGGTATAGAAAGAAGTGAGAAATTCTAGTCCTACACTTTAGGACTTTTTCCCTTTCCCTTTCCCTTTCCCTTTCCCTTTCCCTTTCCCTTTCCCTTTCCCTTTCCCTTTCCCCTCTCCTCTCCTCTCCTCTCCTCTCCTCTCCTCTCCTCTCCTGCCTTTCTTTCCTTATCCTTCACTACATTTATAGTGCTTCTCACGTTTGCAGTTCATCTTTGTGTGAACCTGCATTTTGTGTAAAAAAACATTCGTGAAATTATTATTAATGAAAATAAGATGACTGCCACAGCAAACCTCTAAGGAACTTTACTTCTGACATGGCTCAAGCTCCACTGATCAATTTATAGTACAAGCCATTGCCGTGTTTCACGTCATCATTTTCTATTGCTACTGTTTGTTTTTTTACCAACAGAAGCTACTCCTTTTGTGAGACACTGTGACAAAATTTCAAGTTAGAAAGGAGTGAATCTATTTCCCCTTTAAAGTTATTAAGAAAGATACCAACCCACTTACTCTGGTTAACTCCTTAAAGTATTTCTCCAGTTTCATCTGAACCATCTATTCTTTTAGGATTTGACCTATTTTTTTTTTTTTTAAATAACATTAACATCATATTAGACAATTTGATCTGGTTCTTTTCCTTGGTTTTTTTTTTTTTTTCTTGCGTACAGATACTATATGTGCAATGTTCTAGACACCGAGTGCACACTTAGCTTGAGTATTTATTCAGGAATCTTATTTATCAAGCCAAACACTTGAATACAGGAGAGTCAATAATGAAAGTTATCTAAGAGATAAGGCAAATGAAACCAGCAATTTCACAAATATGTGTCTTCTAGACACATGGCAAACATTGGGATAAAGTGATCTAGCTCAAGATGTCCCTATTCATTTCAGGGTCTTGGACTACCTGAGGTTTAGATGTGTCTTCCAATCCAAACCATTCCATGGTTAGTAGATAATGATGTCAGGGAAAAGATTTATAGAAATAAAGCAGAATGAAGACTGCATTTTTTTTGTTATGAATGAAAGAATATGCTACTGAGTTTCAGGAGAGCACTGAAGAGGATTCTGCACTTGTTGTGCTTGGTTTTCTTTCTGGATTATTTTGAACAAGTCACCATGCCTGTTTCCTGGTAATGAAATTGAGGATAAATTTTTCCAAATTTATTAATAAATACGCTAAAACATTTTTATAAAAGGTGTGACTTATTTCAAATTTCTAGTTGTGAAAAAAACACTAAAAATTTTCTTAGAAATTAAAACCACAACATAATATTCAAGTTTAACCTCAGAATTAGTCCTGTTGGCTTTTGTGGAATAAGTACAAGTGATATGAATACTGATACAGAGATGATCTTTCAGGCAACAGCTGGTACAGCCAGATAAGAATGCCTTGCACTAATAAATTTTCATTTTAAGTTATTTAACAATGCAAGTTTTTATATTTTGTTTTGAACAATCATATTTTTTATTATTTTATTAGCTCACTGAAAGATCTAAATGGAAAATCTTCTAGAGGAGCTGAAAAGTGTTTCCATGGCCCACAAGCTGGTGATGTTAATAGTGGCTGTCCAATGTCCATCAATAGAATTAGCCATAGTTCTGCAATGGCAAAAACACACTGACGGTGCAAAGGTCATATCTAGAACATCTCTGTGACCATGATGTATTGAGAAATTTCCTCCTTTATTAAGGAATATGGGGTACACACATATGTGATGTCTTTTTATGCTGAAGACCAGCCCATAATCTCATTTAGCTGATGCTCATTTGGGCATCATGACTTTGAGTCACAAATGAGGAGCACAACAGATCCAGTGAAGAGGAGGAGGCCAACACACTAACAGGTTTGTAAAATCCTGCTAATTCTATCACTTTCAATACTACTGGATGATTCAAGTTGCATGCCAAGTTGGTTTTGTACTTCAAAACATACAGAATATTCTTTTACCAGTCGTGGCATTTCCGCAGGACTGCTATATGTTCATAATAGTAGTTCAACCTAAGTTCAGATTCAACATTAGTTTCAGAATTATGGGTATTTACTGTCTTTTGAAACATAGGCAATGTGCCAAGAATTATTAGAAGACAGTGACTTGCCAGCTGAGTTCCTGCCTGGAGCTGGTTTTGACCCTTTATATTCTGCATTTCTGGTACCCATTCCCAGAATGAGAGAATCAAAGCGAAATGTATTTTCTGTCAGTACAAGAGTCTAATATTTCTACACTTGGGAATTTTAACTGCCTTCAGTCAAATTTACTTAACTGCTGCTACCCTAAAGACACACCTCTTTTACCCTAAAGACACACTTTGATGTCAGTTCATTTTAATACTTACCTTGCCTTCTTATGGGGAAATTACCTCTTTTCTATTAGCATTTCACTGCTTTTTCCTTATTATATGTTTTCGTGGATAAGTGTGCAGATTTTTAAGGCACTTTCTGAGTGCGCTGTTCTACTTCTGCTCATTAGGGTTTTTTTGACATTGAACCAATGTGCAGGATGCAAAATGATTGTTTCAGAGTTTTGTATGTCACATGCACACATACCTACATACACGCAAGAAGATGAGAAATATATTTTATTGCCTGATCTGGATTTTTCTCTAAGATTTATTTAATTAACTTCTCTCAAGGCCTTCTTCAATGGCTCAATATTTTGTGATTAAAGACAAAATGTGGGACCTGTGTATTTTCAGGTAGTTGTTGAGGATTTTAGTAAGAGCCACAATTAACCAACTGTTGCTTCATTTGGACACAATTTCACCTTTATTAAACTCTGCTGATTACCAATCAGAGGAAAGTACATAATATTTCATTTTACTCTCTTAATGCTTCATACAAACTTTTAAAATTTGTATTTTTCTCTTTTAAACAGGTTTTTTTTGCAATAATAACAACTTTAATATAGATTTTTTTATGTGAAGGGTCATAATTAATTTCAACCAAAATTAATGAGTTTCCGACCTCCAAAATTTAATTAAAATGTAGCTCACAAGTATATAGATCTTTACATAGATCTAGATGGATTCTTATGAAAGCCTTTAACTTGGTAGAAAACTTTTTATTTTCAGCACTTTTCGATCGTATCCCTATACTCACTTTTCACTATTGAAATTACAAATAAAGCTCTATTTTTATAAAATAGAAAACTTTATATCTTCTATTACTAAAAATATCAGCTTTTGGATTCTCAACTGTCCTTAAGTTCCCTGTTTTCTTTATAAACAAAAGGGTTGTTTCTTTTCTCCAGAGAAATAGACTTTAAAACATTTTTTTAGGCTGCAGCATTTAGTTTCTGCCACTGTATGGTGCCGCACCAGGCTGCACCAGGCTGTAAATGCAAGGCAGACTTCTGCATGTCATTTGAAAAATGTCATTGTTAATTAAGGCTGGTCTACCTAATTCACAGCACCAGGCAAAGGAGAGGGAGTTGTTTCCCAAGATACAAGAATGTACTTCAACTCCACTTCTCTACAGCAGAGACATTATGACTGCAGGGGACATTTCTGCAGACATTGCTGGGGCTGATTCCTCCCCTCCTCTCTGCTTCTCCACCCACTGGCATACTCTGTGTGAAAATCAGTGCTAGATGTCCTCTGAAACACTATACAGTCACATTGGTAGGGTTTTTGTGGTGGTTTTATCACAAATTTAGCGATTTTGGACAAGAGATTCCGAGAGAAGTCACAAACACACCCCAAAAATGAAGAAAACACACAAATATCTCAGTTTATTTCGCGTACACACAAAAACCGACAAATAAAGTACAAACAGACAAACAAATTAAGTTTCCCAAGGCCCATTTTTGAGGTGAGGATGCTCTGGAAATAGTGCTTGTCTCTCTCTGGGCCCCGGAGAGACGCCGGGGTAGTTAGAGGAAACACGTGGTCTGAGGACCCCCTTAGCAGCAAGCTTCTGCCCGGCTTTGACTGAAGGAGAAAGCTCAAGAAAATTAGAAAACCACGCACAACCCCCTCCCTTCCCTTCTCGTTAGCCCCAGGAGGGATTTAGTGCTGATGGAGGAAGAGATGTGGTCTCTGGACCCCGGCAATAGTCGCCGATGATTACCAGATAACTCACCCCCCGGGAAAAGAAAAAAAAAACCCGCAACGGGAAAAAAAAACNGCGGGACGAGCCGCCGCTGCCGCTCTGCAGCTGCCGCAGCTGCTGCTCCTCGGCCGCCGCTGCCGCAGCTCCGCAACCGCCGCTGCCGCCGCTGCCGCCATTGTCGTCGCCAGCACGCGCCACCACAGGCAAGGAGCCGGCCCTGCCACCTCTGCTGTGGCCGCCGCTGAGCCACCGCCTCGGCCGCTCTGCCACTGCAGCCGCACCGGGCTCCTGCGCTCTCACACTCGTGGCCGCTGGCGCGCCTGCCCCCATCCGCATCAGTGCCACGCCGGCTGCTCCCGCTGGATGCTGCTGCTGCCGGGAGAAGGGGGGGGGGCCCTCCGCTGGCCGTGCCGTGGCTGTAGCTGGGGCTGGCGCCGCTGGGCCGAACAGCGCTGGGTAGCGCCGAGCCCCAAGGGCAGCCATGCCACCCCGCGCAGCACAGCGGGAGAAGGGGACCACTGAAATGGTGCGGGCGCTGCCCGCAGCCCCGGCAGCTCCCAGCGCGCGCCGCGCCGCTGGGAAAAGAGGGGCCACTGAAAAACTCACACGGTTTCCCCCCTCCCCCCCTCGCCCGGTTGCCATCCCGCGCAGTTGGAAAACAGATTGTTTTTACTTTCATTTTTAACCCTACGACAGTTTTACAGCCACAACATAAGATGTAAGTGACCAGACACAATAACAGTTGCTGTCAGATGCTAAATCATCCCTTGGTTTCCAGCTCCCTAAGAGTTCGGTCAGAAGCTGAAATATCAATCTCTTTTGCTAAATACCACTTCTTCTTTCCCTCAACTGGTTATTCTATAGCAGGAGTTGTAATCCAGCACCATCAGCCAAAGCATCCAAAGCCAAAATTCATGTGAAATATGATAGACAGTTTTAGCTTTTGTCAGAGATAGCAGGTTTCATGCAATGGATGTAGGACAGTAATAAAGCTGTCATTTCTTTCATGGAAATAATAACATTATTTTTATATTTCTCCTTATACAAACAGAGATACAACACAAGCTTGTAGAGAGGCTGCAGATGCAAAATACAAAGGGCAAATACACCCCATACACATAAGAATAATATATAAAAAAGAAAGAGAAGTGCTAAGAAAGGTATTAAAATTTATATTTTCAAAGTAACTATTTTAAGTAGCATATGATGTCAAAATAGGAAAAAAGCAAATAAGGCTGTGAAAATCCAAGTGTTGGTATTCTTATACTAACTCACCATATGTTTTATTTATGTATAGCAGCAGTCATAGATCCTTAAACACTTTTTTTGTAATTTTTTACCATCGTCAAGGAATCATTACTTAACAAAATAAATGTGGCATATGTAGCTAAGTTAATATAGGGGTTTTCATAAAACTTTTTTAAGAAGCATAAGTATGGTGGTGATGGTTTTATTGTTATTCTCAATACCTAGATTTTTCATCTTTCTACTGCATTTGATTTGCATCTTGGGTATTTTTTACAGAAAAATTATATCCTGAAAAATCACACGTATTAAAATAAAAAAGGAGGGAGGTGGATTTTTTTTTAGTTTCATGTAATCACAATTACATATTTTAAAAAATATGTTAACCTGGCAAGCCCAGTTGCTACTTATAATGCTTTCCTATATTCACAGATACATGACTTTATATGTTTTCATGTTTTTCAATATTTATTTATGAATATAAATTAAGTAAATGGGTAAGTGTGCTTAAAACTTTTGTATTTTTGCCTGCTTTTTTAGTTGCATGGAATTTTTTCTTTATAGTTGCATAGCTTGAATAAGTTGATTAGCTTAAGATTTCCACAATGTCATTTTAAGGAAGAGGATACGGAGTGGGGGGAGAATGGCATTGTTTTAGCCCATTTTAAAAAAATGGCAAAATGCACTTAAGGATTTTCTTACATTCAACAAACACAACAAACATCAACACCTGTATTTCCAGAGCATATTTCAAAACAAAAATGACAAAAATGTTCATTCAAAATTAACTTAAAGATTTTTTGCTAAAGTTCTTTATCCATGTTTGACTGGGTTATGCAAATTGCAACCACAGGTTAAAGACAGCATTTAATCTTGAATAATGAGCTCTGTCTAAACTGGAACTGCACTTTAATGCTGAGAAGGTTCTAAATAAAGACTAATGAAAAAGATAGCCTCATAGTGTAACTTCAAATTATGGTATCTGCTTTTAACATTTAAATGCAAGAAAATCTTTAGATTCTTAAATTAAAACTTAATTGCATGTCTCACTATTCTCACAATTTAATCCTTAAAAGTTAACTCTTTCTTCTTTTAGGTTTCCTTGCTTTATTAGCTTAACCTTTTTGAATTGTTTAAATATGTGGACCCAGAAATAATAATTCTTCCTCTCTCAATCAGTCCATGATTTCAAATTCCAAGTTACATGTTTATATAGAAAAAGGTGTTGGGCCAGTCGTTAATTAATAAAATTACGCTAAGACTGGATATTTATTAAAATAATTTTTATTTGTTTCTGGTGTTCTAATTTATTGTTTTATGTTAAAATATATTAGTTATATACATATCATAAAGGTGTTAACACTCATGGTAGTAGATACTATGACTTGCTCTCTATTTGATCAGAGCTATGCGATCTTGGACATACCCAGAAGACTGTGAAAGAATTATATCAATCTCTCCATAGAATAACAGCACAATATGAGGCTCTTTTGTTCTCTTCGCACTCAGAAAATGAGACTTGAAATTAGTAGGAATGAAAATAATAAAAATGATTAGTAAAAATACTTCAATTTTACTTACGTATGAGATCAATTATACAAGTGACTTTTGATTTAATTATCTTCTTTTTCTTTAGCTGTTCAGTGGCTTAGTTTAGTTTAGTTTAGTTTAGTTTAGTTTAGTTTGGTTTATTTTAAATAAAACTTAAAGAAGTGCAGATAAGGAGTGCAAGGACTTTGGAACCCTGGCAGTGGGTTTGCAATTTCTTTTCAGTCAGATGAACTCATTCCAAGAAGTATACACTGTTAAGTCCTTAAAAATATAATGAAAGGATATAAAAAAATAAAATAAAATTAACCAGTGTGTACTTGGTATTGTCAATTTTTGCTATACCTACATTTTTTTTCAGTAGCAACAGTGATCCAGGAAACTTCTATATGAAACACAAGCCTGGCTCAGTAAGTCTGAGATTCGATATGCATTATTCCATTATCTCTTCTGTACATTACTGTTCTGCACCAAGGGGCCTGTGGAGATGGGGTTCATAAGGGAAGAAAAATAAAGAATGGATATCTCTCTTTGGTTTTGGACCAGTGCTTTACCATTAAGAAAATCAATAAATGGATTGACTGCATTAAGTATGGATTATTGTTTTTTCCCCTAATGTATCTAATGCATATAATTACCAAAGTAATCACACTATTATCTGTCTCTGACTTCCTACCTGCTCAGCAAGACATACACCCAGAACTATTCATAATGGTGGAGTGAAGGGTTTTCCTCTTTCTTCTTCAAAATGATGGCAAATTTTATTTCTTCCTAATTCCGTTATTATCTGTTAGTGCTGCTTAGTACATCTGAATTAAAAATAAGTGTTTTCCTCCTTCTCAATTTTTGTTTTGATCACATTTGTCTAAACCAAATTTATCTTTAACTTGAAAGCTGTCTTTTATTTTCATATTCTGTTATAATGCCATCTTATCTTAAAAGTATTATTGCGTACAATACAATGTAAGAGCACAGAGAGAGCAAGAGAGAGACATTCTTCATTCTTCCTTCATTCTAGGAGACATCAAACATATTCAGGACCCCACAGTTTTTCTGGTTAGCAAGCAATACTCTTGTGCCCAGAGAACTCAAAGTGAAGAAAACTTTTAGAAATTTGCAATAAGGACTGAGCAAATAAGAAAAAAAACATTAAGGTGGTCACAGGAAATTGATAATGGTCATTAAAGAAGACAAGAAAGCAAGAAAGAGAAAGCTCTTAAAAGTGCAGGAAGCAATTAGAGCTTGGGGGATGGTTTAGTAGTGAAATCAATCCAGGAGCATTTACATCAAATGAGAAATGAGGATATACTTTTGGTGTTAATTCAAAGCCTTGGTCTGAGGTCTCCAGCCAATTGGAAGACATTTTTAGAACCAGATTATTTAAAAAACTCAGGAAGTACATTGATTTTTTCTTTCCTGAATTAGTTGTTAAGAGTTGCAAACTAAATCCATGCAGTAAGAAATATGAATCATTGGTAATAATTCTGTATTGATTGTGACACAAGCATGGGCATTTTGCTTTCTAAGGGTGGCATTGTTTAACAGAGATTTGAATTTTGACAAACAATCTGCCATAAGCTCAACTGGAATTGCTTTTCCAGTCGATATCATTGGTCTTTATACCCTGTTGGGGTGTTAACCTTGAAAGCTGCAAATAAATTAAGCTTGGCAACCTGTGTTGAAATTGTAGGTTGGACTAATTTCTGACAACACAGATATCACTAATATAGTGTTGCACTAGACCTATGCATGGTGATATTGCAAAATTTTTGGCTGATGTAACTAGCATTACTACACTGAATTCCACATAGACTAAAATACAGCTTCAGATAATCAGAACCAAAACTGATGTAGTAAAACCATAAAGTTGTCCTAAAAAGATCATTAGTGCTATATACAACAACACTGGTACATTGTGCTACTAAACTATGTAGAATTTTACTTATAAAATATATAATTTTTTTCAGTAAAAGACATACTTGATAATAGTTAATGTTCTGCATATCTGAAATGTAAGAATATTTTTGTCAATAAATTGCAGAAAAAGGCTCTCACAAAGTATAGTGTTTAAATAACTGAAAACAAGTAAACCCCAAAGCCAAGAATAGTAAGATCGGTTTTGGTAAAGCAGTATTTTGAACATAAACATAGAAATGCCCAACCAACTTACCTTAACTAGAAAACATAAAAAAAGGTGCAAAAAATGCTGGTTTAGACATAGAGATAAAAAGAGATCACAATGAAATTTTAACATGACCGGTATGAGACAAGTTTTCCTGCAAATGACAAAAAAAAAAGTATTCAGTGGGTCTCTCTGTAGTTATGTAGATTTCAAAAGGTTGCTTTCCTTTTTTGCTTTCTTTGCATTTTCACTACTTCAGAAATTTCATTTTTTACTTTTTCTCCTTTGTCAATAAAATCTAAATTAAGCCTCACTCAAATCTCTGTGTTTGCCTTGTTTGGACTAATTTATGTACTATTTCCATGCAAAAACTGTAAGTTAACCAAAAAAATGTGGAGTAGTGAAACAAATAGTAATATGGTCTGCTGGAAAGTGCATATGATAGAGGTAGATTCCTGTTTTGGCTGCATTGACTCTGTCAGTGCCAAAATTGACTTTTTTTTAAGATGACTCAGCTCTACCATGTGAGGTCTCTATACACTAAAAGAATACTATAATGCTTGAGAGATGCTAAATCATTAGCTGTGTAATAAACTTTTAATAAATGAAAAATTATGGACTGAATTGTGAGTTGAAATTGGAAACCATACCAGCTAATAAAGAATCAGATATTATGAAATATCTTAGGTATTACTAAAGGTGGATATCTTGCTGGAAATAATTCTGCATGTAACATTCATCTGGGACCACTAGTATGGGCTCTATTGGAGTTCATATTTCTACTGTGTATTACTCATGTATACATGTATATGCAGATATAGCACTGAACCTGGTTAAGATAAAAAAATCACCTTTTGAGAACTGTGAAAAGTTCAGAGCAAACACAATATCTCTGAATATATGACAGAACAGGAAAAGTTTAATGATGATTGAAACATAATACATTCCATTAGTCGCACAGTCCGTTAAATAATAAATTACATATGTTAGCTTTAAATGATGCACCATGAGCATGCAGAAAAGGACTATATAGACAAAGAAGTACACCTATGGATGACTTCATTACAGTTTCTGCCTAAAATCACTTTTTAAACCACTCTACACTACATGCAGTCTTACTGAAAATGAACTCTAAGATATCTGTTTAATCATGTAAATTAAGATCTGTGACTTTTTTGTCCCATGCCATTGCCTTCCTCAAAAAAAAAAAAAAACCAAACCAAAACAAAAGAAACAGTAAAAGGATGTGGGAAGAAGAACCTATATCTGAATAAAATACAGTTTTGTACAGAAACTAACTTTTTTCACAATCAGTAACCAAATATCATAATAATAACCAAACCCAGCAACAACCAAGTAGGTGTATACTATTACAGGATTTCACTTATAATTAGTGAAGGAAATTTACAGTCTAATTATACATATATATTATACTGAGATGAATAAAATTTAGACAGATTTCAGAATGTACCAAACCACTCCAAAGGGGAAGACAAGCTAGTAACACATGGGGATCCATCAACCCTTCTCCCTCCAAAAGACAAACCAACCTGACTCCAAAAGTAAGCCCAAAGGTAGAGCAGTACAATAACAGACAGTGTCTCACTTCAGAGAGATCCAAGACAGTGCCTGTAATCAGTAAAACATCCCTGGAGAGAGACCAAGCTACTGTAGAAAGCTTGTGCATGTTTCAGTCTGTGTAGGAAAGGAAAAGGATGTAAAGCTTGTCAAGTTCTCAGAGAGAGAGGCTACATTTTGGATAAAAATGAAGACCTTTTACTATTTTAGAGACATAAGAGGATATAGGACACTACCACATCAACCAGCCAGACATTGGTTTTTGTTCTTTCAGACTACTTTTTTTTTCCCACTAATTTTTTAATTTCTAACCAGGTTGCCTTTCTGACTACTCACATTCCATATGCATTTCAATCACTTAAATCACTATTTTTAATCACTTTATAGGACAGAATTATCAGAAGTTCATTTTTTAATTTGTCTTTTTGATGTGACAGTCCTGTTTGTTTATAGCACTTCTACACTTGAGCACAAGGGCTAAAGGAATGTTTTTTAATGTAACTAGGAAAATTAATGACTATAGCTCTATCATATTATGCAATAAAATAACCCTGAAAATATTTGACTAACATACAAATTAAGAAGATACACTTCATCTTGATCATGTGTATTGGGTCTGGCTGAGAGGAAGTCCTCACAGTACTGTGCTTTACATTGGTAGCTAGAAAGATGTTGATAACAAGCCTGAGCTTTCTCTGCTGCTGGACAATGCTGGCATAGCTCTCTTCCCAACATTTACCCCCCTATTGGTAGGCTGGGAGTGGGTAAAATCCTGGGGAAGAACAGCTGATCCTAAGTAATGAAAGGAATATTCCAGATCATTTGATGTCAGCTCAGATATAAAAGCTAAGGAAAGGAGGAGGGGAACATTTCACAATTACAATATTTGCTTTCTGGGGCAACTGCTACACATACTGAAGCTTCGCTTCTTGGGAAGTAGCCAGACATTACCTGCTGATGTGAAGTAGAGGAAATTTTACTGTCCTCATGTCCAGAGTTGAGTTTTGCTCCTGTTACCAATAACTTGAAATTCAACTATTTCATGATTACTGTGACCAAGACAGCCACCAATCGCTGTTTTGCCCACAAGTTCTTTCTCTGTTTACAAACAGTAAATCTAGGAGGGCACCTTTCTTACTCGGCTCTCTTAGTACCTGCAATGTTATGCTTGTATGATACTCCCAGTTGATGGTTGGGAAGTTAAAAACACTCATAAGGACAACAGCAGCTGGTCTAGAGATAGCTAGATTCCACTAATTCCTAGTGGAATAGTTCTTCAGTGTCATCTACTACTCAACAGTGTCCTGTTGGGTAGTAGATATTACACTTTCATAACAACATGTGCTGCATTTGTTTTCTTCCTCATCCTCATTTAGAACACAGAGGTTCTAAACTCTTTGCCACCAAATGTAAATATCCGACCTCTCCTTTAAATACAGTGACACCCCCTATCCTATCCTGCTCTGGCGACACCTCCTGAAAAGCCTGAAATTGTCTATCATGGCACACCAGTCACAGAACTCCTGCCACCAGGTTTTGCTTATGTCAATGATGTTGTAGGTCTGGGATTGGGCCAAAGCTTCTATTTGCTCCTGTTTAGTTCTCATACTGCATGTATTAGTATGAAGACATTTCAAATGTGCTCCATTATGCTTAGCGTCTCATGGAGCACATAGAAGGACCTGGCTAATACACCATCCCCCAAACATTTGCAAGCCATCCCCATACTTATCCCTATCTAGCCTGATTTTATCCATTTTATCCCTTTCTCACTTCAAATCTAGTTTAAATCTATTTTTATGAACCCTGAAAACTCTTGCACAAAGATCCTTTGCTGTCTTTGTGAAAGTGTGTGTGGGGGGTTAACAGATGTGGTATCTTGTAGGTCTTTAAAGATCCCTCCCAACCCCAAACATTTTCTAGTTCTATGATTCTATGATTGATTCTATTATTTTAGTATTTGAAAGACAAAACATAATTCAAGGTTTCCAAAAGAAAAATTATGGCTCTATTTGAAACTGTCCACAGCAACTGTATAGCATAGCTTGCTCTTCTCCTTCTTTTGCTTCTACCAGTTCATTAGTCTTTTTGATGTGGCTGTCAATACACATGGAGGGAAAAAGAATAGATTTTGAGAGATCTGTTGAACAATTTTTGACAATACCTGGGACAAATGTTCTGCTTCTACTTCGGTTTCTACATCGAATAGTGAAATTATGGCTTTAGTTTCAAATGAGTTTCTTAGCAATATCAAGGTCATAAACCAACAAACAACCTTTGTAATAAGACCTCTGTATGCAGGGTTAGGTTTGTGCACTCCTCACTTGTACATCTTGTTTTCTAACAAGAGCAAGCTTGTTAGAATAGATGTAAACATAGATGTAAACATCTATGGATTTTTAGTGTTCAACAAGTGGCAGAAGCTTGTCATTCATTCATAACAGTTTTCAAGTTTAAGCCAGCTACAGAGAAGTTGGTTTATGCTTCTTGTACAGAGCATACTTTAACATCAGCAGAAAGTTTAATTAAGGCTGGCATTTATAAAGATGTAAAGGGCAGTTAGCTCTGTCTGGTGGGATAAATAATTAATGAACATAAGAATCTACTTGGATGTAAAAGGCTTCCCACTGACAGTGAAATAAGACACTGAGATTGGGAACAGTTCTAAAACAGAAGAGCATGTACCCCTTGGAAGGACTGAAAGCCACTTTTGCCTGATATGAAAGAGGATAAAGTTGGTTTTTTCCTGTTTTAAAAATGTATCCAAATTATAGATAATTCTATTTAAAAGAAAATACAAACATACAAAGATGACTTAAAATTTAAGTTCTGATTTTCTGTGACGTATCAGATCCACACCAGAATGAAGCATAAACAGTTTTAATGAAAAAAAAAAAAAGATGGAAAGATCTCACAGACTTGTATGGTTTGGGATATAAACATAAATTTAACATATGCATAGAACTGTAATACAGTTGATTTAAGCACTGGAACATTTGATATCTAAGCTTAATGTCCTAAATTAGTCTTTTTAAACATTAGTTTAAGAACATAGAATATAAAATTTTTCTGAGCAAAAGGTAAAGCTATACCAGTACATAAGTTCAAGGCTTAAATAAGAGGCAAAACATTTGAGAAGGTGAATCATCAGGTACCATGTATATTAATTTCTGGAATATACTGGGGAGAAGATATTTTGACTTTGCATATTTAATATAAAATTAAAATTTCTGCACTATTGGGAAGCTGGACACCCTAATACTTAAATTGAAAATCAAAAGCCAGGCTAGTTCTATTTTTGTATTTTGTTCTGAAAACATCACACTTCTTTGTTTCATGCTCTGTTTTGTGTGGTCATGCTTAGATGACAGCAACCTTATAACTAAGCTCTTTTACCATAATTTTTTTATAGTTATGTCTTCCTTATATTGACGTATGATAAACAACTTCTTCCTGTTCCTTCAAATTCCTCATCATGTTTCACATCTACTCACTTGCAGTGCTATTCAAATTCCTGCTTCAGGCCTGCTTTGATGTTAAAAAGAAACTAAGCTTATTTAAACTTAAACAAGGTCTCACTTTTTTCTTTTTCTATTGTTTGTAATCCTTCTCTTTGACCTCTCTGTGATGATCTGCTTTGTGCTCCTAATTCTGACGACAGGCCTCCTCAGTTGCTATTGAAATCTGTAACTTTAAAACGGTTTCAGCACTTTTAAGAATCAGAATAATGAAAAAATTTGCTGTATAATCTAATTTTATTGAGTTTATCTGAAATATTTACACTTTTTTTGTCATGTATTTTACAATTAAAATACTGTATTGAAACCAAGGGATACATAAGACTTGTATTTGCTTGTATTTACTCCTTGTAGAATCTGCCACACAGGCAACTGTGACTCAGATTTCACCT
Source organism: Neodrepanis coruscans (assembly GCA_013400695.1). Lineage (NCBI taxonomy): Eukaryota > Metazoa > Chordata > Aves > Passeriformes > Philepittidae > Neodrepanis > Neodrepanis coruscans. The sequence goes on along the minus strand of VYZS01009635.1, from coordinate 854 downwards.
TGTGCCTTCTGGCTTTCTGCTTTACTTGTCTTCAGTACTTTAATACTTCTCTATTTATTAGAATATACTTTTGCATGGCATGACTATTTAGCTGTACATGAGATTCAAGTACATTGTTTCCAGCTTCAATGATCACCATGACATGGTTAGTTTCTCTTTCTGGTTCAAATAGGTAAGTTAAGGTTATATTGCTTCTTTCTTTTAGTACATGGGTGCGCATGGGTGTAACCAGTAATCTAGATCAACATAACAATGAAAAACTCCTTATATAATTTTTTTAAGAAAGAAAAATGTTGTAATGCTTTTGGCAGGGGTAGAGTTAATTTTCTCCGTAGCATGTGATATGGGGCTAGAAAAAGTGTTGATTACACAGAGAAGGTTTCATTACTGCTGAGCAGTGCCTTTTCTGCTTCTCAAATCACCGTACCAGTCAAGGAGGATGGGGATGCATGAAGAACTGGGAGGGAACACAACCAGGACAGTTAACTGCAACTGACTGAAGGAATATTCCATACCCTAATGGCCTCATGCTCAGCATATAAACTTGGAGAAAGAAGGAGGAAGCAGAGGACATTTGAAGTGATGGTGTTTATCTTCCAAAATAATGGCTATGTGTGATGGAGCCCTGCTTTCCTCAAGATGGCTGAGCACCTGCCTGTCTGTGGGAAGATGTGAACAAATTCTTTGTTTTGTTGTGTGCAGCTTTTGCTTTCCCAATAAACAGTCTTTATCTCAACCTAAGAGATTTCTTACTTTTACCGTTTCAATTCTCTCCCCCTTCCCACTGAGGGGAGTGACTGAGTGGCTGTTGAATACTTGCCAGGTGGGTTTAAACTGTTGCCGTCAGGCCCTGG
>VYZS01009634.1:13144-29580 GCA_013400695.1 Neodrepanis coruscans | reverse complement strand
TCACGTGAAGAGGATCCATCCATGGAATGGCCAGGGAAATAGAGAAGCTTACTTTGTGTCATCAGGATATATTTGCATGCCCGAATGTCCCCCAGAAGTATCTCCCTGGGGCAGTATGAGAGCCCTTTTGTGTGTTTGAACTGCCATGGGACCATCACCGTTTCCATTAGCAGGGAGTTGGGAGGGGGGAAAAAGCATTAGCAGCAATCACTGCCATGACAGACAGACCTATATTGGGAAGGGGCAATGAGGGGTGGAGAAATAAAGATGTGAAATGAAACAAATGTAATTCTGCGAAGAGAAATGGCAGGAGAAGGGGATGCAACAGGCATGACCCTGGGCAGTGGCTGAAATGTGTGAGCACAGGTTTTGAAAGCCGCCTCTCTACGCCTGGTTTCCAAAGCTGGGAAGTGCATAAATAAGCATTGCTACCAGAAAATCCAGGAAGGACATTTATCTTCAACATCAGCAGCTTCCTTTCTACTCCCTGTAAGGACCACTTTAGCAAATCCAGCGTCCAACTGCCTAATTGATTATCCTCGTTAGTGCTCCTGACAGGGTGTAGCACGACCATAGCACAACAGTGTATTCTGATTCAGACATTTGTTTCCACTGTGGTTGCCCAGTTTAATTAGCATTGGCAACATGCTTTTTCCTAGTGATGTTACCTTGCATGTGTGCTCTGAGCTTTCGTCTAGACACAGCCCCTGTCAGAGTAACAAAACGACACAGTGGAGCAGTGTGGAAATCAGCTTGAGGAGCCTGTCTCCAGTGTGGGGATGCAGGATAATGATGCCTTTCCATAAGAGAGAACTATCAGTAAGGCCATGGGATTTATTTTAAGTGGCGCAAAAGTACGTATTTCCGCTAAGAATATCTCGAGTTTCATGGTCTCATTCCCCAAAGAAGTCAAACTGTCTCCTCAGGGGTCTCTGATGTAAGAAACTCTTTTTTCCTATATTTTGAGTTAAAGGTATTTTCATTGTTTCTATCCTTCAAAACTGGCAGTAGTCCACTATGCTTCATTACAGTGAAGATACCCTATGTCACCCGGCAAGTCTAGGGATGCTTGATAATACTGTAAAATAAGTTATTTCTTATCTTTAATGTTGATATTTGGGTTGTATACGTTAAAAATCTCTTGTTTATCCCTCAATACTGCAAGGATGCCCATTAGAAGGAATACCTCTTAGGAGTTAGGGAGAGATTTCTCTACAGCACCTACTACAGGATAATTTTAGCATCAATTTAGAAGACTAAACAACAGCAAAAGGATTGTCAGCCCTTCCCATTTCTGGGTTCGGCAGCTCTCCATTGCCATCTTCAGGATGGGAACAGCTTTGCTCCATCCAGAAATCCTAGAAATTTACAAGACTGACAAGGCAAACTAAATTCTTCCTTATGGAGTATTAGCTGAAATTGATGACCAAACCCTGGAAAAAGGCGTTAAACACAAAGGAGGGGAAGGAGCTCTGCAAGGCTCTGGTACACAGTTGCCCCGGATAACATGAGGATTTTCCACCCTGTGAGAGCACAAGGTTTTAGAGTGTAAATTAACACAAGTAATAGTGTCTAACACACTACTTCTTGCTCAGAGACAAAGCTTATGTCTAGCTTTCATTCAAGTACATTGATTAAAACTGCCTGAGGGATTTTAGCTCTGTAGCCTGCACTGTTCCACCAAAAGAGTCTTTTCCTGACAATGAAGAAACCTGAGGTTCTTGAGAGATTTTAATAATCATTTGTGCTTAGAAAGGTCTCTGCCATACATTTCACATCTGACAAACACGGTGCTGGGTTTACAAGTGGGGAGGTTTCCAGGCTTTCAGGGTCTCTGATGAGCAGCATCACACAAGGCAGCTTGGAGGGCCAAAGAGCTGTAATCACAGAACAACATAGGTAAGACATCCTAAAAGAAATCAGAAAACTATGGAATAATGTAGGTGTCCTGGTCCAATAGGGTCATCTTAGATGAGGCTGCTCAGACCCAGACTTGTAACCCAGTGAACGTCTTCTTGCTATGCCTCTCCCTCTTCAGTCTTCAGACAGTGTTTGACCACCAACATGGTGAAAAAAATATTCTCCTAATTAGATCTTGTTGGAATATCATTTTCTAGGAGCCCAGAAAATAGAATCATAGAATGCTTTGGATTGGAACAGACCTCTGAAGNTCTTCTTGCTATGCCTCTCCCTCTTCAGTCTTCAGACAGTGTTTGACCACCAACATGGTGAAAAAAATATTCTCCTAATTAGATCTTGTTGGAATATCATTTTCTAGGAGCCCAGAAAATAGAATCATAGAATGCTTTGGATTGGAACAGACCTCTGAAGGTCTCTGAAGGTCTCTGAAGGTCCAGCCGTCCTGCAACAAGCAGGGAAAAATACTGCTTCCAGCAGTGAAGCTCTTACTATTTTATCTCAGGTCTTGTGGTAGTTTGTACCAGGTCTTACAACTGTTTATACTTTTTCCTACTGCCCCAGTCCCTGAAAACCCAATTTCCAGGGCCAAAATGGTACTTACCAAGGCCACCTTAGCACCATTCAGTGCGGTGCCCATCGTGGTGACAATCGCAAACTCTTCCCAGACGACAGATATGAACAAGGGATTGGAGTGGACCAGTCCAGTTTCTTCAAGAAAACATTGTAGTTGTCTGCATACTCAGTCACCCAGCGGTTCCTGCAGAGAACATGAAGAAGAGGATAAGAAGAGGACCTCAATCATCCAGTTTGTGCACCAGGACAAGGAATCTGCCTCCCCTTCTGCAGCATTTGACCACCCAACCAGGAAACTGTGTAGAGCAAGCAGAAACACTTGCAGATGGCATGGGGGGAAAGGGAGAGCAGCTTGTCTCCATCAGGACTAGTGAAGATGATGCCATACACATGGCTGTCATTAGGATCAGTTTTCCCGCTTAGACCAACCATCACATAGGCTCAGTCTCCAGCCCACATGTAACTCCAGGGTCACAGATCAAAATCTTCAATGCAGAGCTGAAATATATGTGTGTTAGAGGGAGGTGGGAGACATAAGGCAGCAGGGAGGAATTGCCCTTACAGAAAGAAATGAGAGTTCAGGAGCAGTTTATGCCTGTTTGGTTCATAGTGTGCAGATGAGTCACATTGCTCCTGCTCTGTTTTATTTGAGAGAGCCCTTTCCTAGGGGAAGCCTGTGCATGGAAATGAGGAGACATGCCTCCTGCCTCAGCCCCACAGGGATCTCAGCACCTTCCTTCCACAGGAATAAGGCTGTCCCAACAGCTCTCTCCCCATTCCTATCAACTCCAGTGCAAAACTTTTCAAGAAAAGGCTAGGCAGGCTTTGAGAGCGGTTTTATCCCTGAGGGAATTCCTCTGGGTTTATTTCATACCATGAACATGGAGAAATATGCTTGAAAAACATCTTCCAATTCCAGCCAGCTCCAAAACCTCCCTGCCCCACTCTTACTCTGTCTCCAACTCCCACCAGCCACCGTTGTCCCGTAAATCCACCCCTCACCGGTTTAAGAGGCTTTCTTCAGGGAAAATGGGAGCGGGCCTCGGCTCTGTACAGGGTCCAGTATATTCTCCTGCCTGGCGCTGGAAATCTACCTGGTAGGTACTTCTCCAGTCAAGTTCAGAGCAGTCTAGTGAAAGAGAGTTCAAATAACTTAGACTTTTCTGGGTCTCTGTCTCCTGTATTGCACAGTCTGAGTGTTTCTCCCTTCTGAGCATTCTTGTCTGTTCGTGCTTGCAGCACTCCTGTTGGAGCTACCACAATGAAGGGATTAGCCAAAGGAAAATGCAAGAATTGCTTCCCTGGTATAGATAAGGTCTTTTAGATGTTGTTTTTTCTGTAGCCTTTTATGTGTGAGGGAAGCCACACAAGCCAGACATGGAGATGATATTTTGTGCTCTTCTCATCTGGACATTGACTTGTCACCTGTCCCCTGCTGTCTTGATTTTCTTTTCCATCATGCCATTAATCAGAGTTTAAACAAGGGAAGAGATCCATGGTCCACTTAACCCATAAGTGAGGACCATCATGCCTGTTGTGCTATCTTCCCTCAAAATCCTGGTTTGCCAGACCTGGTTTAAAGAAGTGCTGTCTCCTATCTAACCCTTCAGAGATGGCTGATCTGTATGTTAACAGCTTGGTGTGTGTCCTGATTGAGCAGATCTGCCTGTGGATAAATACCTCACAACATCTCACTTTCACGGCAAAGCAAGGAGGACACAAAGCAGAGCTGCCCACTGCAGACATTTCAGATTTTTTGTGTATTTTAAAAATTACACATTTGTATAATGAGTCATTAGTAGAATATTTTTGTTGTTTTCACTGAGGCTGAGGTTACAGGTATCTCACAGGTACATGACCATGTCAGGCTGTTAATGCAACTCAGGCAGTTGCAGCAGCAGTTCCTGTGCTGCGACTGAGCAGGGCTGTGCTCCATGGAATAGCCTATATGGAAACCAGGATGAAAAAAAACATCATTTACAACACTCCAATCTCTTCTAGAAGAAAACTGTTTTTCTCTGCGCTGCTTCTCCCCAGTGATGGGCAGGTGGACTCTTCCTCTGCCAAACACCTTCCCTTTGCCTTCCTCAGCCTCTGCTTGCATCAAACTAAAAAACCCAAAGCCAAGCTGAAGGCCATCAGTCATTCACATGGGGCAGCTGCCACAACCTCCATCCACTGACCTTCCATCAAAACAGATGAGTGCCGGACCCTGTTTCTGTTTTGTACAGCATTGTCCAGCCTTTCCCGGTACAAACACTGGATGAGTTCCACATAGTTGAGCAAGCCTGGAGACACGTTCTCCTTGGGCAGCAACATCTCTGAGATATTGGAGAAGAAGAAGATGCATTATTCAGGAATTACCATCAATTACTCATCCAAATCCTACCCTTGGGTGGAAGCAAGCAAACAGTCACAGCAAGTTGGAGTCTCCGTTGGCATAAACCTGGGGAGACCCAGTTGCTTCATCAGAGCTCTGCTGAGGTGCACCAATTTTACACTGACCTTGTTCATGACACAAATAGGGGAAGGATTTATGTTGGTGCAAAGCAAGTGGAAGGAGCCATACTGTCTCAACGTTGCCCTGGAGTGCTAAAAGAAACTGAGACCCTCTGCAGAAGGTCTGTGTACGAAAGCAATAGACTTCGAGGGAAATACTGCACTGCTGGGATACACAGGGGCAGAGCAGGAAGGAAAAGCCCACAGGAGTTATGACATTAGCACAAGACAGATTCAGATAGGCTTGGCAAGGAGATGCTTGAAACTCCCAGTTGTCAAGTGGAGTCTAAATGGACTGTCCAAATGGACAACTAATTGTCCATGTTGAGACATGTCTGTCTGAGCTGCTTGTCCAGATTCTCCTTGTAGTGAGTGAAGAGAGAAATCTTGCCTGGACTTAATTCATTTCATCTTCAGGATGGCAGGAGATGGCTGTATCTTTGCTCCCCACTGATCATGAAACGATCCAAACACAGACATCTCACAGTGGGAGAGGTCAGCTCAGGCAACAGAGAGGACATCCCTGGCCATGTCCTCCTGTTTACTCTGGAGCATTGCTGACCAATGTTACCCTCTTCCCTCTCAAGCAGGAGCTCATAAGAAAATCTCCAGTGTTTTGGGATGGTTGAGCATGGCAGAGTGATTTTGTTTCCCTGACTTCCATCAGCATTTTAATCCATGCAAGCAAGCCATTAAATGGTGTGGCTGGGGGCTGGCTACCAGCCCCTTTGCTGTATTTGCTGTCAGACAGCTACCGCTAACAGTAGGGGGTTGAATCACCCAAATCCCTCATGTTCAAATACAGAGTCTGTTTTCCTCCCTGCTCTTCTGTTCATAACTTGCAACGTGGGGTTATGTGCATCTCCCTCTATCCCAAAAGAAGGGAAGAAAAAATCCTTAAAGCAGACCTTGCTAGCAGGGGTTATTCATGCACTGAGATATTTCTAAGACTCCAGCTCACTATATCTGTGCTTTGAGCTTGCCTGGGAACTGCATGTTTGTGGTGACAGGGTGCTGTGCCCACGCTAATCTTTGCAGGCTTAGCCCAGCACCCTCACACCATCAGGATGCAGCCATCTATCCATATGCAGCCAGCACGGACCACGGGCTGTGGGGCTGGCAAAGGCCCAGGCAGACATTCCTTCGGGTATCTGGTTAAGGCCAGTCAGCTGTCAGTGAGCAGCTGGCACCAGCATTGGGGTTTACCTCCTGTTTCAGCTGCCTGAGGAAGAGCTGGAAGATCCCGGCAACAAATCAGCCCTTCCTGTGGCTCAGCAAGGATCTCCAATTTCCCTGACAGGCCTGGTGTTGCTTCTATGGGAGGCTGGCACTTTGGTAGGTAACACCTGGGTAGGTAGCTGTCTGTGTCAGGATATAATGGAGTTTTCTGCAGAAAAAAAGTCCCATGTGAACAGAGAGGAAGGGTTTGGGAAGGGGATTTGTTGAAGCATCACCACTACCTGTCCACAGCAAAGCCTGGGAATACACAGGGGATATCTCTGGTGTTACAACAGCCACAGAGCAGCTCCATAACTGTCACTGAAAGCTCATGGATCATCACAGCTTTCTCTATCTGCCCATGGAACACTGCTGGGCCCGAGCAGAGAGGGAAGGAGCCTTGGCACAAGCAGTGGCAGTTTGACAGTGGGAATGTCAGGGAAAGACTAAAGGGAATGCTGGTGTGGCTGATCTTGTGGGGGCTGCTGTTTCCAGCCTCTCCAGCTGCACATTGCAGCTCCAGGTGCTGCTTTCTCAGGCTCAGAAAGGGGTCCGCCTGCTGTGAGCTCTGCCAGGCTGTTAAGGAGAGTAAGGACCATCCTCACAGTGTTTGTCTATAGTAGTTTTGGGTCTCCGTGGGTTTCTATTTGTCCCTCCAACTCCAAGGTTCTCAGGACTCCTCTCAAGGTCATTTCTCCTTTGCCATGCTGAGAGTAGGACAGGTGGAGGCTGCAGAGCTACAGGAACTGTCTGTATAGGAGAGTTTTCCCCACTGAGGAAGGACAGAGCTCCTCATGGGGCATCTCCAGAGGGATAGGACCATCCAGGAGCCCATGGCAGGGATGGCTCACCAGCCAGTGCTTTCTTCCTTAACCCAAAGAGTTCCCCAAAGTGCTCCCTTGGGAGCAGGTTACTGTCCAAAATTTCACAGATGAAAACATCACAGCTGTTTTATCTTCTTAAAAAAACCAACAAATCCTATCAGGGCCAAGAGGGAAACCTAGGCCTCCCAAGTACCTCACCATCACACTACCCAGTGGGACAGCTTTCCTGAGCAGTCCTTGGGAACTAATAAAGAGCCAGAGGGAGCTGCAACTCCTATGAATCCAGCATAACTCAGCTCCCTTCCATTTTTATCTCCCAAACTACCTCAGGACCTCCACAGGAAGCACGCAGCCTTCCAAAAATAAAATTCAAAAAATTAAACGAAACACATAAAGGAAAAGGAGAAAAGAAAAAGAAATTGGAATGCACGGCTTGGAAACTCCAGCAGGCAAGGGTTAAACCCTGCCTTCCCAGCCAGGATCTGGGCTCCTGGAAGTGGAGCAGCCACCTAAGGCCGGGGCTGCCCGGGAAGCCCTCGCCAGCCCGGAGAACAGCGGGAGCCCCGAGCGGGACCGCTAATGAAGGCTGCTGGCAGCGGGAGTGCTCCCCGGGGCAGGAGGAGGGGAGAGGGAAGGAGAGTTGAGGAAAGGAGAGGGCTCCCCAGGCTGCTGTCCAGGCGAGGATGGCAGCGGTGGCCCGGCGGGCACCTTCACACAATGATTCCTCTGTTGCTGTCCCCCCCTTTTCCTCCCCAGGCTCAACTTTTTTTTTCCCCTCTCTCGTGAGTGTATGAGCCCAGAGCACTTTAGCAACCGAACATGCCCCCCCCACCACTTCTCCGCAGTGGCCCAGTGCAAACCGCAGCTGTCCCCACCGGGCTGCCACAAGCAATTAAACCAGGGCAGGCGGAGCGAGGCAAATCAGATTAAATAGCTCAGGGGGTCGCTCGCACTGCAAGGAGATTAAAAAAAAAAAACCCAACCTCAGCTTCCCCACAGAGGTCTTCTCAGGCCCGTGTCAGGGCAAGGAGCCATCTCCATCCCAAATGCAACCCCCCTCCTCAAGGCGGTACCGGGATGGGTCCAATCCTGACTCACCCCATCAGCCCCACGGGGAGCAATAGGAGTCCAAGGCTTAGGCACCAGTTCAGCAAGCAGTCGTTAATGCCCTGACTTAATGAGTGTAATTAGCATCACTCCCCTCGAACAGCTTTACCGGAGGGTGCAAGGGGGATTTCCCGCAGAAGGAATGGGGGCACAAGCCAAGGGCATTTGGGCGTGACAGGACCTGCTGGGGGGTCACAGCGGTGGGGACCAAAGCAGACCCTGCCAGTGCAGATAGCACCCGTACCTGCTGCCCCCTTGGCACCATCCCAGTCCCCAGCTGTCCCGTAGCCACGAAAGGGAAGCTGACAGCATTGGCTAAAGAGCCAAGTAAGGGAAAGACCACGGTACCTGTATGTCCTCCTGGCTGGGTGGCTGGTAGGTGTTGTGCCAGCAATAGTCTTTCTGGTACACGCTCTTGTACCTGTCCAGTGATGCAGGCAGCTGAAAATGAGAGAAGGCAAACACAGGGAAACACTAAGCCTTGGTGGAAACCTTCAAAAGCAGAGGTACAAACCCAAAATGCTCTCTCATAGCTCAGGAGAGGATGAGCTGCTCTTCTGGGCATGGTGTCTGTCCCACGACCCACCTGGAGCCAGTCCAATAGAGACAATCCCTTGCTCAGTTAAGCCCCAAACAGGGTGTCCACGAAGGTCTGCACTCTTTTGGCAATGGTTTTTGGGGCTCTTCTTGTCCCAGGCGGTCCCTTACAAACAAATACGTTCCTCCTGCCCCTCTCAAGCCTTCTCTGACTTCCCAGATGGCCCCAAGCAGAGCACTAATATAAAGCTGCTGAAATACTTTGATCAGCTGCTGAGGTCCAGTGTCACTCAGGTTAAATCAGCACATGCTTCCATCTTCTATCTCAGTAACGTTTCATATGTGCTTATCACTTATTTAAAGTGCTGGCTAATGTCAATACTCATTCTGCAAAGCAATTGCAGAACCTATGGAGGGAAATTTCGCCAGGGGATATAAAGGCATTGACACCTGCCCAAACACTGAAAATCCTCACAGTGCAAACTTCAGGAGACAGGGAGAGGATTTTAGGGAGAAAGCACTGTGTGTCTACTCCTTCAGCATGCACCATGGGCACTTTTGGAGCCAGGAAAGCTGGTCCAAGCCAGGAAAGATGAGCCTTCTGGCTGGTCCAAGAGCTGTTTTCATGTTAAAGCACTAAATGTGATAACTTGTCAATGCATGACATGGGCTGGGGGAGACGAGCTCTAATTGAAGGTGCTACTGTGATCTCCACTGCTACACAGACACATCCACCACACAAGGATGGCCAAGGCAGGGGCTGCGCTCTCGTGTAGGTAGAGTAAAAGGAGTCATTACTAAGCCTTCACCTTAGGGAAGGCTTCTTGTGCCTTGCCAACAGTCACACAACACTTTGGGCAAGAATATATTTTATATTCTCAGTCCCTTTTTTATAATATTTCACTCCCTCCCCACTCTGGGCTTCCCAGACCAGTGTCTGTCTTTGGCAACAACCCAGAATCCCATTGTCACTAGTTCCTATGATCTTTCTGAACCAGCAGATCCTGCAAACCCATTGCTCAAACACCAGTGAGGATGAGTCCTGTGTGTGCTTCACCTTCCAAGGCTTTGTGTTTCTTATTATGTCCATGGTGAAGCAGGAACCTGGAAAAGAAAATCACTCCGTTAAAAACCAGCAAACCAGATCATCTCCTCCATTCCACCTCAAGGGATAGAGGACCTAGAGATCTGAAGCTGGAGGAAAGGGATTCAGATGGGGCTGTAAGACCCCCATGTACCTCAAACTGGCAGAGTATTATTTACTTCCTCCAACTTCAGCAAAGCAAAATATGCCCAACCAGGATTTGTGGAGATGGACACTTCAGGGGATGCAGCCTGTTGGAACTCAGAAGGGATGAGATGGAGTCATCCCACTACCAGCAGCCCCAGAGCCACCCAGAAGGTGAACAGATGTGACTTTCTGGGGCAAGGTATGTCTGTGATGGCATCCACCAATGTTTATGTAGCCACGGTGTTTCCAGGGTCAAGGGAAAACTCTGTCCCATTGTGACACAACCTATAATTCAGAACCCTGGAGGTTTTGGAGGGTGGGGGGGAGGAGCCTGAAGGGGTTGGGGCTTGTTTCTTGGAGGAGAAGGCACCAAACAGACCTACTGGGGAGTTATTACTCTCTCCTTCAACTGCATATGGCCAGGAGAGGGACAAAGCCTGCCCTTTATGAGCTCTTGAAGCACCCCCAGGTCCTCCTAAAGATGGGAGCAAAAGACGGGGAAACTGGGGAGAAAAGGTGGGTGTGTTGAGAGGAAGAAAACAGCATCCTTACCTCCCTGCATGGAAGGGGTGGGAACAGTGCAGAAGCAAGTCAGGCAAAGATCTCATCTTGGATGTAGAGGGTGGCCAAGTACAACTGAATCATCCCATTCAGATGCTGCCATTGTCTTCCACTGATGATACAGCAGGGGATGCTCAGATTGAGTCCTCTGTCCCACAGACAGACGGGAACACCAGACAAGACCCACTAAGCAGTATTTACTCTTTAAGAAACCTCAAACCTTGACCAGATTTGGATGAATTTCATCAAAAGACTAATCTTGCCTAATTTTAGATGTCCCCAAGAAGAACATCTCCCTCTGAGCTGATCCTTCCTGACTTCCTGGCTCATTTAGCCCAGTTCATGTGACCAGTGTAGGCATAGTTCGGGTTGAAATAAACTGCTTTCTCAGAAAGCCTGAGTTCACTGAGCTGAATCTCATCCAGGACTTCAATTTCTGTAGCTACGCATGAGCCTGGCTGTTGGTTCAGAAACAAGATTCTTTGCCACTACAGTGATGCAAAAAGTAGCAAATGCTGCTGATTATCTAGAAAGATGAGATCTCAGCTCCAGGATACTCCACAGAGGACAGCTGGTCACGGACCTGTGCTCACAGACACCATCGGAATGAGCTGAATTCCAAGAGTTACTTTTCTCTTCACACTGTGTAGGCACCAGCATGCAACTGGAGACCAAGGATGATAATGCTCTGGCAAGGGTTATGTGCTGCAAACAGCTCAGCCCTGGTATTAGGAAGGAGGAGAAGACCTCAGTCCTCACTGCATTTTATGCAAATTAATATTAGAATAAATGATAAAACAAGGAAAGAAGTTATTTCCAGAAATGTGAAACTCTCATGTTCTCCTGTGCTTATATTAAAGGGATTACACTCCATTTCCTTCTTAATACAGCTAATGCTCTATGGGAAGCCCTCAGGCTAGGGATTAAAGCACTTATTCAATTAATTAGGAACAAACTTCTGCCTTAAAGTCAAACACACAAATATCAGTAAGCCCCTGAAAGTGTCTTCCTTCCAGGGCAAGGAAAATGGATCCTGTTTCTCGTGTAAATGAAACTAAGTCTGCACTCTAGAATTAACAGGAATAATATAAATTAAGAAGAATCACTTTTAAGATATCTTAATCCTTTAACACAGCACAGTAAAGGAGGGACATCCATCAATTACAGAGGGAGCAGAATCAGGTCCCACAAGGCTAATATAAATGAGATGCAGTTCTAGGATGTAACTAGCTCCAAGCTGCAGGCACATGTTTGGATATATTTGAAGTTGGGGTGAAATCCTGGCCCTGCTGAACACAAAAAAAGAGAAAATGCTTATTCAGTAGGATCTGAATTTCACCTAAGGTGTCTGATTCATTACTGAGATAGGAGACAATTTCCAAAACCTGGCTCCAAATCCTAATCTCCCTTGATGATTGCTTGATCCTTCCATCTTCTCCCAGGCACAGCTCACATGAAATTAAAAGGCATTTTGCCAGAATACTTTATGCAGGAGCAACCCACTATTTCTGTTCAGTTTCCCATTTCTTCTTCCCAAATATCAAAAGATGGGGCTGATAATTGCCTACATAATCCCAATTAGAAATGGATAGGGACCAAACTCCCAGCTCTCATCTTCCTCTGCCTCCAAGAGAACTTACCTGCCTCCTTGTTGCTAATGCAGATACAAAGTAAACCAGACATATGTCTTTTTTAAAAATGTTTTTATACATACAGACTTTCAAAAATTTCTCTTACAGTAGCCACTGGGCTGCAGTGCCACTATCTCTTCTGTAATACCAACTCACTTCAATGGTCCCAGCTTTCTCTTAAATCCCCTGATACAAGGAAACTCAGCTGAAGGATGCTCCTGCATGTCAGATCTCTCCCCTGGCATCTTCACACACAGCATTAAGCACAAAGGAGACGTCCAGCTGGAGTGAATGGGAATACTCTGCTGGCTTCACATAAGCTGGAATTGCCCCTTCCCTGCACCATCTACCACTGCATGATCATTCGAACTCTGCTGGGCTACACAAAGCAGCACTGGACACTTCAGTGTCACCTTGAACCTCACCCATGGGGCTGCTTTGTCAGAATGTTTTTGACCAGGTAGCTTTTCCTGTGTCTTTTCCTCCCCACCTTCCCCATCCTAAATATTTCTCTATATTTTTCTAAAGCTTCCCTGCCCTGGGAGGAGTTCATTGAGGAGGGCTCACTGTACCCTGCATGTCTGCTCTCCATGTAGCTGTCTGCACATCTCTGAAACAGAAGATAGTGCTGAAGACCAGCACTGGGCTATAAACACCTGCAGGAGAAAATTGCTCTTAAATAATTGATTTATTTTCACAATACTCCAGGGCCGCAGTGGCTGAAATTCCTGGAGTCAGAAGCCTAAACCACTCACCTGAATGGAAGTTTCTCAAGGCAGTGATAACCCCAGATATCCAGGGAGTTTTTCAGAGGGTGCTGGTGCTTTTAACCCATCCACATCATGCACAGAAGCAAATTACAACAAGCCAGGCAGGACCAGATAGTCAAAAGTAGACAATACATGTTTTAATAGCATCTTGGGAGAATTTGCAAATGGGCCTAAATTTGTGATAGCTGAGCTCAGGTACTTCACAATCAGATAAGAAGAATTTAAATTAGAGTCAAGGAGCTTAATTACAATGTAAAACAATAGGATTTCTGTACCTGACCTCAGCATCTCCTTCCTGACATCCTGCTGGTCATTCTCCCCATGCTTAGAGGTACTAATGTACCTCTGCAAAGTCAATATCATAGCTTCAGTAAGACTGCAGTGGCATATAGGACATGACACAGAGAAAAATCTTGCACCAGTTTGTCCCTAACTTACCATATTTGCTGTCTTTTTCCACCTGTGAAATGCAATGGTGCTCTCTAATCCTGTATTGCTCTTGTGTAAGGCACTGCACTGGGTACTGGCTGGGTTCAGAGGAACCATCTCAGCTATCAACATGTCCAAGGAGGACATATCTCCCTGTCAACCCAGCCCCTGACAAGTGCTCTTTGGGCTAGGATAAGATTCATTGCCCCCATGGGGATGTTGAAAGAGGGAAGTGATGGGTAAGCAGGACCCCCAAAGCGTGGAAGAGGCAGGGTGTAATCTTTGCATCTCCATTCAGGTTATCACTACGAGGAGACAAAGCGCAGGGGGGGGGAGACTCCTCTTCAAGGGATGAGTGTTGACAGCCTATTCTGTCAGCATAGGGTCAATCAGCCATTTGGGTTTGAAAACATGAACTTTCGTGACAGTGCAGCAGTCCAGCACAGGCACGTTTCCCAGGGAATTATTTATTTCATCCTTCTCCTGTTTTCTTGATAAATTAGTGGGGGCATTTATCTTGTCTTGTGAGTAGAAACAAGCAGCATCCTTCAGCCTAAATCTGAGGGACCTGTAATTCTCTTCCAGCCACCTAAACCTCTTACAAGACTGAGCCCTTAAAGTCAAACTCCTTATTGTACAGACACACTCCTCTCTGTGGGAGACAAGGGCAGCTGACAAACTCACCAATGGTGTCCCAAACCTTTGGGCAGTGCTGCTGTAACCTGCTAAAACAATTAACAGTTTGCTCATGATTATCCCCCAAAAAGCAACCATCAGGAGAGGATGGCTGAAATCTCATCACTGTCTGTGTGATGTGTCCTGTGATATAAATCGTTGCATATTTAAACACCTGTGTAAGGCAAATACATATCTGTATTGTTTGAGAACCTAAATCTGCTCCCTAATGCCATTCTTTAAACAGTCCTTTAACCACATCACTTTTCTCCTCGTTAGCTTAAGTCGCTGGAGGTGAAAAAGTCCTTCCAAAATGGTTTTCACTCACCCACTCAATCCAAAGTAAACATGCCTCTGGGACCATTATGTGTATCAGGTATCCGAGGCTTTGTTAAGAGCTTGCCTGTTCAGTAAATTCTACTTCTTTTTCTCCTTGGAAGGAGAAGGTTAAAATTAGAGATAGGCTCACACAAGCAGAGCAATCTTATGGACAAATAGAAATAACAGATGAAATTCAGAGCAGTGCACACAAGTGACCCAAGTCTTGGGGAGGCTTTGATCTAATGTAACTCTGGTTACAATATGACATTGGTTCGACTTATGCCTATCACTTGTAATCTCCTTCATCACAGATCTCACAGAGGCCAAGGGCCTGACATTTTCACCAGTAGTGACCAGAGCCACCATATACAGTTGAGAGCCCCAAACAGCAAGCATAAGCCTGTCTAATAACACATAAAGAGGAAAAGTGTATCTATAGTTCATCACGGAAAATCCTTGAGCCATATGCCCACAGGTCTGGAGAAGCTCATGGGTGTGAGCCAGCTGGGCTTTTCTTGCTTCTCACCTCAGAACAGAATCATATCTACTTTCCAAAGAAAAGTTTGGGAGGATAACGACACTCAGAATCAGCTCATCCCGATCTCATCCACAACAGACTACAGTGAAGAGAATCCTTTCCATTGACTGCTCCAAGGTTTAGACTGGACATGCAACTGGGAGATTCTCTCACTGCAGCCATTAGCTGTTCAGCTGATCTAAACCTGTCGGGAAGAATAAAGCAACCACCTGCTTCCAGTGACAGGAAAAGTAAAGTGAGATCAAACGCAAGTAGAACGAGAGAATTTAAGCAATGTGAGAGGTGGTTGCATGTCATTTCAGAAGTCACCTTTTGCCTTTGATCTGTTCTTAGGAAGTGGGCACCTCCTGGATCAGGTGGTCATTAGAGAAGTGTGCCACCAAAGTCATCCCACCTTGAAGTCTCAAGTGTTTGCTTTCCCCACGGATCCTCCTCCTACTTCCGCTGCCATGTAAATCATCTGCCCTAAGATTTCCTTCAGAGAAGCCAATTAATACATGTTAGACAGCAAGGACCAGGACTCGTGTCCTTGTTCACTGCAATGAAGCTGAGCCTGATCTCTTATAACTGCATTATACATGCACAGGTAAATCCTCTAGAGATCAGTGAGTTATTATAGAAGCTGCTATGCTTTTAACAAAAAAGACTTGGCCCTGAAAATCTTACAGTCTAAACACATGAGAGAGATAAAGGACCTTGACTTGAAAGGTTTTAAAGTCAAAGCCCTCTGAGACAAATCAAGCTACAGATCAGATTGAAAATCTGTGGCAAAACTCTGGATAAATCCCACTTCGCTGAATCCTCACTTCTGCTCTTAACAGCTCCTTTGGGTTTCGCTAACAAAGTGTTTGTTTAGCAGCACCCTTTGGGGGAATAAAACACTGTCTCATTTTAATAAAACACTGTCTCATTTTAATGTGTCAAGAGCATGTAGCCACCTTTTAAAGGCCAAGATTCAGAGCAGGCTTGCGTGCAGATATTCTCCAACCCTGGGCATGCAATAAAACAAACTCTTTGCATTTAGTTTGTTGATGTCTTCAGTGAGTGTTAACAAGAGGAAAAATCACCAGGAAGAGAGAGCCTGGTCTCAGGTTACCCCATAAATTGGTTAAGGCTGCAGAGAGGATTACAGTCCCAGAGCCATCCTAAGTACGGAGGTGTCATTACGGCAAAATCAAAGGTAACCACAGGGCTTGGCAGGTAACTGTCAACAGCCACGGGAAAGAGCCGGCCCGGGAAGGAGCTCTGCATCAGGATGAAATTCAGTCACCTTTATTTTCATTTCAGGTGAGGGGTCAAGCAGAAAAGCTATCCCCAGCGGCCTTTATTTACAGTTTTCGAGGGAGCGGCTGATGAAGCATTTAGAGGAAGAAGGATGAACCTGCTCACCTCTCACTCATGGAGACCTGCCTGATGACAGACAGAGGATGCTGTAATGGCACGGGAGCTGGGAAGATGCCTTTTATGAATGAAACAGCAGTGGTCCTGATGAAGTTGTTAACAAAACTCCCAGTGACTTGAACGGGGCCAGGGCTTCACCTGTAATATTTGCAGGGAGACCAAGGGAAATATCTTCCCATCAGGCAACTTGCTTCTGGAGCA
>VYZS01009634.1:1837-13086 GCA_013400695.1 Neodrepanis coruscans | reverse complement strand
GTGGTAGCAACAGAGAGTCGCATAAGCAGTTTTAAATGCATTTCTTCAAGTTTTTCCTTTTCCTTTTCCATTTCTTCTCTCCATCCTACCTAGGCCACCAACCTGAATTTCTAGAAAACCACAATAATTTCTTTTCCTTCTAGACATATTGAAAATTCACTACAAAAACTTTGCAAGGTTTTTGTATTCTTCTGGATATCTTGTTCATGAATGAATACATAAGCTATAAATGGTTTTGTGTTATCAAGTCAGAGCAGCTACATCCATGCTGGAAAAAATACCAGGAACTGTTCTCTGGCCCTGAGCTCACATCTACACAGCCCAGCCAGAAATGCCAGTAACAGTCCCATGGAAACTGCCCACTGAAAAGTTTATAGCCTCTGAGCCATGCCCAGGGAATGGAGAGTACTGTGAATCCCTAAACATGCCTGGTCCATGCTAGTAATTTAACAGCATGGATTACTGCAGGTCACTGGCTGGGCCCACAGCATGGTCCTGTTCAATGCAGCAGTGGAGATACAGCCAGTGTGTCTGTACTGGGCAGCCAGTGTTTTCCTATGCTGCTATCAGGTAGAAGGAAGATGACTTGCAAGACTTTTAAGACCTCACAGCTTCAATCTGACCAGCACAAGGAGGTAGAGGGTGATGGCATCCCACAAGAACACCACAAGGCACAGCTCCAGCTCCTCCACAGCATATGGGCTGCAGCAATGCCAGAAGCCAAGTGATTCCTGCCATTCCCAGAAATCCCCACCCAGACAGTGGAACAGACAACAAAATGAGAAATTTCTCCTTTCCCACTCAGACATTGGAAACCTTCCTTCGCTCTCTCTCCTCTTTAAAGACCTAAACCCAACCAGCAGCCAGTTTTACAAGGGTTAACCAGTATGAAATGAATGTGGAGAGACAGTCCGGGACTGTAATCACTTATTATTTTCAGGTAATATGCTTTATCTCCGACTAATCTCCTCATCTAGAGAAACACTCACTGCAGACAAGAGTCACTGAGGTTATCTCTGATGATGGGGCTCCACGGACTACTGGCTGCGAGTGACTGAGGAGAGGCCAAGGAGAGGATTTCAATTATGGCCTGAACTATGCTCTGGTAGCTGAAAGGCCATTGTTTAATCTACTAGAAATCATCCATTTTAGCAGATAAAGGGATTACTTGGGTTTTCTTTTCCCCAAGAACAGCATGTTATTCCAACTACTAATGGAACATTTGGTATTTAATTAAAGAAAAAGCACAGGGAGAAGAAACACAGGCATCAACATCACTTCTGGGGAAATTCAAATTGATTGTCACCCTTTGATGCTGCTCAATCACCTTTATCTCACTCACCCTTCTTACAACCCAGATTAAGTCATCTGGTTCCCTCCATCCTGAACATTTATTTTTTTTTAGGGATCCCATCCAAAATTTTGGGTCTATGCAATGTGAATTCAGCACTCTGCAGAAATCTCCTGACTCATAAAGAGCCAGATTACACTTGAAGAGGACAGTGTGGAAATCTGAGTTTGCCTCTTCTTCTGCATGCTTGGTGCTGGTTGCTGTCTGTCAGTGTTCAGCCTGCTTGGCCCACAGGAGTGATCTGGTGACTTAGTTCCTATGTTTGGAAACTCAGAGCAGCTTCATTGCTCAAGGATGAACTGGAACTGCTGCATGCTTAAATCTACTCATTGTCCCTTTTCCCTCTCAGTTCCCTTGTCTTTGCCATCTCCATTTCCAAAGAGGTTTGCCCTTTATTTTTTTGTACCACAGACTAATGGACATAAAGGACAGTTACAAGTCATTCTTAAGGGCTCCTCTATGTTCGGCAAATACAGGATCTTTGAGGAATGTGAAGAAGTAGCTGCTTACAAGTATAAATGCAGTATGTAAGGGTCCCCACCTCTGTTGAGAAAATCGTAAAACAGCAACAAAAAGAAATCAAAATGAAAAGCAATAAACTTATTTCTTCTAACATCTGTATCTTTTTTTTACCAGAATAAAGAACACGATACCTTGAAAATGGTTATCCATCCATCCAGCAGTCAGGGCTTTCTCACAAAGAAAGGAGGGGATGTCCCTTTTGCATATCCTCCTGCTGACTGTCCCAGTTCTGGCATGCTCTCACAATCTGTAACATTCCATTGAGAAGATCAGCTTTCTTTTTTTGTTTTGCCTTCCCAATAGGTCATTTTTTTGCACACAAAGCAAAGACAGGGACTTGCTGAGTAGCCTGACTTTTGCTTCCATCATTTGTCTTTTCCTGACTGTTTCATTTGATCTACACCCATGTGTGCCAGCTGCATCCTCCTTCAGATCTCTGTGAGGGATCTGGTACTGATCTGTGTGGTAAAATGTCTCAGATAAATGGTACTGTCCATCTTGTCCACCCAGCTGCTACCTGTCTGTGTAGTTCTCTTCCTTTCTCCCTTTCTTCTTGTCTGGCTCACGCCAAAGTTTTATCTACATCATTCATCATGGGACACAGCAACGTGACTTGGCACATCTGATGAACAAGCACCATCATTGAAGATGTGACTGTCTTCAGGTTTTTGATCTTCTGACTTTGCCCAAAATCATTGGTGACTCTAACTGCATCCTTTTCTTTCTACAGGCAGCTCCAGAAGTTACTGTGAATTATCAAGTCACCCTGTCTGCTACCAGTCGTTGTGTTGAACCAGTTGTTCAGCTTGTTCTTGACCAGGACTGCTGACCTCACCTCTTCATAATGTTTTTCAGCAGCTTCTTACACATATCATATAGCCCTAGGACACTCCACACACCTCTTGCAACATACTGGGTCAAATGACTTCTTGAAATTGTGCAACTGAAGAAGTGAAGTGCTTCTTGATACCTCTGAACTTTCCAATGACCAGCCTCTTGCACTGGTTTTGCTGTACTGTGCCTCTTGCTTTGTGGAAACTGAATCTATCTTCTGAATCCTCTGGCAAGGAACTCAGTGAAGAGTTTGTTGGAGTATCAGGAAAAACACAGAATTCGGAAGGTCCTTTGTGGGAACTCGTTTACCAGGAACACTTTTCCTTGTGTAAGGGATCTTTTCTTTCCTCATAATATGCAGTTGCCTAGTTGGATCCGTGACACAACACATGCTGCAGCCCCATTGATCCATTCTCAGCTCCTCAGATTTCTTCAGTCTCCTGATCATTTCTAGAATTATAGGATGTTTGAGTTGGAAGAGACCTTAAAGATCATCCAGTTCCAAACCCTTGCCATGGGCAAAGGACACCTTCCACTAGACCAGGTTGCTCAAAGCCCCATCCAACCTTGACTTCAACACTGACAGGGATGGGGCAGCCACAGCTTCTCTGGGCAACCTGTGCCTGTGCATCACCACCCTCACAGTAAAGGATTTCTTCCTAATGTCCAGTCTAAACCTATCCTTTTTCAGTTTAAAGCCATTGACTCTTGAAATGTCACTACATGCCCTTGTAAAAAGTCCTTCTCCAGATTTCTTGTAGGCTCCCTTTAGGTACTGAAAGGCCTCAATAAGGTGACCTCAGAGCCTTCTTTTCTCCAGGCTGAACGATTCCAATTCTCTCAGCCTTCTCTGCACCTCTGCTAGCAAGATTCTTCTTGTCAACCTGCTTCTGAAGCATTATAATCTCCCAAACACTAAGAATCTCTTAATATCTTGATCAGTCAGCTGTAAAAACTCTGGTAATATTTCACCCATCTCTTACGTCTGTCCTTCTCTGAAAGCAAGGAACTCTCCTCAAAATTAATGTTGTGGAGTATACACTAGTTCTTTTCTTTAATATCTAATATAAAAGACCATCTTGACCTGGACTTTCATAAAAATGTTTTAATGCTGCCATGCTTTAAACCAATTCTCCCTCACTGCCCATTGTATGCTATTTTCACTTTTGCTTTGTATATGCCTGTACAGAGAATGCCTTTTCAACTATGCATTCTACTTAGCACTGGCCAGGTGGAGAATGTCTTCCAACACCCAAGCTCAATGGCTGCCTGCTTTCTTCCACCAAGCAGTGTTAAATAAATGTTGTTGAGACAGGCGATGAGATTATGATTCCAGAAGACCACCACATTGCTCCAGGGGAAACCCAAGGCTTGCACTTCCTCTACTTGCTAATTTTGATCTTCCTAAGTGTCAATCAGAGCTATTCAGCTCTGTTGCCTGTTTAGTTTGCGCTTCTTTTGACTTATGTAGAGTCTGTAGAGCCTCATGAAAACCTACAGGCACCTGCCATATCTGCTCCTGGTATTGTCTCTGCCAGTCCTTGACAGGTCAGTCATGAACATCAGTCACTGGGCACATGAACTGCTCTCTCCCAAGGTACAGCTTAAGCATGCCTTGACTGGTAGCAAAATCATTAGAAATTCTTCAAAGAAATCAAGGAAATTCTTCCTCGGCATCTGTCATAGCAGCCCATGTATCTATAAGCATTGGGGAATCTGTTCCACAACCCTAAACAGAAAGGCTGATTTCTGTAAAGTAGCCAACATTAAGTTCACCAGGTGGTTTTTTCACAACTGTGATTCCTGCTGATGCCTCTTGTGTGTTTTGCATTGCTCCCTTTAAAGAAGGTTTTTCCACACGGCTTCTTTGTCTGTCCACTTGATTTTCAAAAGCATACAGTATTGTGGTGATCCATCTCTAACTGGCTCATTAGCAGTGATATTATACTTAAAGTGATCTCAGATTCCTGTTTCTTCTGGCTAAAGCCTCCATTAGCAGCAATGCTTTTGCTGGACCATTTTTCCTCATCTGACACTAACCAAGTTACAGATACCAGATAGTACCTACATGGCCAAGAAGACTGAACAGACCTCAAAATGTTTCTTTCCAGTCTTTATAGCAGCCATGAACCTGTGGGTCTCAGCACCTGTTGCTCTGCATCTTTTGAGCACTTCCCATGAGTGGGGTTTCGGCCTAAGAGATAACAAGGTGCTCAGCCCTTCTCATAAGAGCCACACTTCCAAGAGAGGGAAATTCTAATTTAGGCATCACAGGTACCAAGATTTCCAAAATCACCTAAATGACTGGACAAAAAGACCTGGACAGAGATGTCATGAAACTTGGCTGTACAAGGCAAAATTAAACCCAGTGCAAAGACAACAAACTATCTGAGGAAAATTTGAGTCTGGAATCAGAGTATAATGCATTGTTCAAGATAGGACTGCTGGTAGGAACATGGGAAATCACTGTGGACAGCTATACCTGTTTGAGCAGCTTAATTGAGCCCCTTCTATCTGTCCTGCTTCACTTCTGACCACTGATTCCTGTTCTGACTTTGTCTTTTATCCTCCTGCTTCAGCTCTTGCACAGATATTTATAGACTGCAAACAAGTCACCCATAATATTCCCTTCCAGTAGGTAATTAAAGAGAGTTCCTTGAGAAGCTTCAAGGCATAGCTGAATGTTTTGTGCAGTGGTATCTGCTCAGGAAACTGGTTCCTACCAGTTTTATTTTATATCCCATAGTTCTATTTGACTGGCTAATAAACAATTTCATCCCTGTTACTTTATCCTGCTACTCATGATTTTACAGATATCATCATAATTTCACACAGCATCAATAAGTAATTATTATAATTCCTTATTTCTATGCCTCATTCACCCAAAAATCACAAGGAACAGCTGACTATTCACAAGAACCAAACAAACTTTTTTAAAAAAAAACCCCACATTAATTTCTGAGACACATTACAGAATAATGAACCAATTTCCACAAAATTTCAATGAAAAGAGACACATTGATTCATTTTTTCCCAGTAATATTCTGAGATCTCAGTTTAACCAGTTAGACAGACCCACTTGATATGCACCACAGGGACTTCATACCATTTCGTAACAATCCACCTCCAAAATGGTACTAATAAAATACTTTCAGAAATCAATTACATCAAGAATTGCTCCCTCTTGCTGGAAAACAACAGTAAATTTGACAAGGTCAGTTTTCTATGTACACACACCCATTGGCACGGATTTCATTGCCTTCCTTTAAGAAAAAATTAATCAAATGATGTGCCCACTACTTCTTGTCTTTAACAGTGACAGCCTGACAGTCCCATCATCGCCCAAATCATTTCCCCAGTCCTTCTAAATAATGATCTAATATCAGCTTTCTCAGTCCTCTTAAATCTTCCCTGTATCTCAAACTGAAAAGCCAGAATTAATGGCCCACACGATACTGGTTCAAAGAGTTTTGAAACTTTTGGCTGTGAATTACAGGGGACTGGCTAATCATAAAATATTTCACGTATGTGGTTGTCATTTGGCATAATCCCTAGCTATTAATGGAGCCCATAATGCTCTTTCACCAGAACCTGATACTAATACACTATCTGATTTTTTTCTCCCTCAGACAATCATGGAAAAGAAATTACTAATTTAATACTCCTCCAGTTCCTTCTAGTGGTGGTGATGGCAGCTACTGCTTTTATCTACTAATTGTTTTGATTATTTTTACCTTAGCTGACCATAAATTTATGTTTTTCTGTTTCAATTACTCATTCCAGGGCAGAGGTGGCTTATTCAGATTAATTAAGACCAAAAGATACTGGCCTTTACCTTTTTCTATTGGAGTGATCACTGTAGGTCAAGCAGCCCAGAGCACCAAGCTCCATTTCATATACCCCATTACACATCAAAAACATGTAAAAAGCAAGAAGATGCTTTATTTCATTCCAGGTCTGCTTCTTGCTTTAAGCAGGATGGAAGAAGCCTCCTGCTTAACACTTCTCCCAGGAAAGACACCATCCAGTAGTACCTCATTGTCAGGTGGACTTTTTAATTATTGCAAAAATAGAAAGAGGCAGGATTAAATTCATGGCATCAGAGTTAGCATTTTAAAACATTTTTTATGAATCTTAAGCCCCAGGAGAGGATGGAGGAATGTAGGATGCTCAGAGTTTCTGCAAACATGTTCCAAAACCCTTGGAGCATGTGCCTTAATCCATCCGCAAACAGTTGACTTCCTTCTGTCTGCCACCAGGTTTCTTTTTCTCCCAAAATACAAAAGTCAGGCTTTTTCCCCAGTTTTGGTAAAATCACTTCTTGATATGCAAAGTTACTGAAGCCTGGCCCTCAAAACTCTGAAATTCCCACTTGCAACTGTCTCACTCCCAAGGTGTCTATTTAATCCCACTTTTATTAGAAGCACAGCTCCGGGTAGTTTACAGAGGTTACAAACAATGAGGCTTTTATTATAACTCCTGCTAATCAGTTGCTAACAAGCTTTCACTCAGGAAGGGGCTAGGCAGGCTTGGGCTAAAACTAACCTGAGGGGGTAAAAAAAAGCGGAGGAAAACATTAAAAATAAGATTGGAAAGAGGGTGTTCCTCTCAACCTGGATAAGTTCCTCAGTCCACAGCGACAGAAGCACTTGTGTGAGCACAGCAGCCACAAAGAGCAGCAAGGAGTGGACACAGAACTGCTTCTTTCAGCGATGGTGTTCACTCCCGGCAGCCTAAACTACGGCTTGAGATGAACTGTGATTTATTCCTTGCTTTGTGGCCGGGTCCAGGGGCTCCATTACATTCAGCAGCATATAAACACACTGGGAAAATGCGTGTTGTTCCAAAGTGCCAACCCTCAGTCTGCAGACTGCAGTGTTTTACAGAGACCATGAACTCGAAACAAAACCAAACCAAGCCTGTTGTCGGCAGCCTGAGCATCGTGGAATGAGGACACCTCCCCGGGAAATGTTGTAGGGCCTGAAAAATAAAGAAAGATTTGAAAACCTCTGATCTTATCATAAGGTAAGTTGGCAAAATTTGATCTCCCGAACTTCAGTCCAACAGATGGCTAGATACAGGGTGGGAGAAATACACATTATTCTCCTTGGGTAAGGGATAAAAATTACTTGTCTATATATACACATACACAGAACACCCTTCCTGAATTCATTGCAGTGAAACATCGATAGCACACCGTCAGATATTCTCTGTTAGCTATTTGCAGGACAAATCAGAGGTTGATGAAAAACAGAGATGTGTAAAGTACTCAGTATAGGGAGGAATAGTAAGTTAGAGAGTGATACTAGACCTTAAATTTAATTTGGACTGTTCTTAGTCAGTTCCTTGATATTCCTAAGGGTGGAACGACATTAATGGACCACTGCAAGAAAAAAGATAATTTTCCTGTCTTGTTTCTGAGGATGAAGGACTTATTCCCAATGTCATTGATCACTCTAGATAAAGATATAAAAGAATCCTTCATGTGCAGGTTTTATGTGGGCCATAGAGTTACAGCCTTGCTTCTTGTCAGCCCTGGGGAAGAAGTGAGACTTATATTGCAAATGCAGCCAAAACAAACCAAACCTGTGGTTCCTGCTTCACTGCAGCAATTCAGAGCCATTGAAGGGATTCTGGTTTCTCTAACCTGGTAAAGCCAATAGCAGCCAACATGGGCTATTATGTCCTGATCTACCAACACATACTGTGTGCCTGGACATCAGCATCCTTGGGAAATTAAGAGAGAGCCAGGTGGGTGCAGGTATCAGTTCCCACTGCAAGGCTGGGTGCTCAGGGCTGAAGCATTTTCAGGTTTCCGTGTTCAGCTGCACACACCTGAGACTCACAACAGGAAAGTTAAGCCTGTACCTACATGTTCAGAGGAGCAGGGCCTTAGAGGCAAAGACAGTGTCTTCCTAGCTGGGGGAAAATCTCTTGCCACATGTACAACAAGGACAAGCACAACACCTAAGCAAACAGTGAGTCTAGCACAAGGCAAGGATGGAAAGGACCTTGCTCTCCTGCAGCACTTTTCCTTGGGAAGTCTTGAAACACTTTCCAAGGCAGCTGGCTGGAGAGTTTTGCAAGTAATAGCAACTGGCTGGGGATCCAACCCAGCCCCGACTCCAAAGTACCACAGGCTCCTCTGCCCAGCAGAGCTCACTGCCCCACTCACAGCACCAACACTAACAAATGTCCCAGGCACTCACTAATAACAGAGTCATTTCACAGCCTTGCTGAAACTGAACTCCAAACCAGCTCCCAGTGATGGACATTAGCCCCAGACTCTTACCTTGAAACTGACTGCAGTTTTGTGTTTCAGCATCTTTTGCCAGCTTCCCAGTGTGTTTCTGCAAGGCAAACGTCTCTCTGGAAAAAAGCAGCATTTAGAAAGCAGAGGCAGAGTGCTGGATCTCTTCATGTTCTCCTCGTGCCTTGGCAGAAGGGAACAGCAACAGGTCTGTACTGAGAACCGACGATGTTTCGAGGCAACACTGCACGCTGCTTGCAGGATAAATGCATTAAGAAAATTAAATGTTTTTACAGCCGTCACACCATCAAAGCTTTATTCTCTCCACTCTTTAAATTAAGTGTTGGTTTGCATATCCGTGCCATTACAGCTATGTAATAACCTCTCTAAAGCTATTTTTGTTTCACATTCCTTACTATTTGGTAAAGCAAGCTGGAGTTTTTTGAGGACACGCATTTTTATTAGAGCTAATTCAGCATTATTTTCTCACCCGTTTCCTTTGTTGGAAGCGGAGAAATCAGCTAAGGAAAACTCGAAGGCAGCAGACGCTGCTTTCCCTGCCTCGCCATAGCCGGACTATTCCTCTAGATGGCTCTGCCTTTGTCCAAAAACATCAAAATCCCTGGAGCAAAACCCTCAAATTCGAGCGATACGCCGATACCACTGAATACTCTTCTCCCTCCTGCAACGCTCGCGGGGGGGGGTTGACCAAACGGATAAACACAGATTTGTTGCAATTTTAGAGAATAATATTTTCGTCTTAGCTCTTCAAACACAGAAGGAAGTTCTTTTTTAAAAAATCTACCTCTTTCTTGTCCTTTAAATGTCCTTTCTAGCTGTGATTTCCCCATAAAGTACTTGGTTTGGATGCCTGTGCCCGGTTAGAATTCAAACCAGCATTTTCCAGTGCAACCCTGCTCTAAAGAGATGCGGAGCTGTTATAAATCTTAAAGGCAAGGAAGCTGAGAAGGGAAAAGGCACCTTGCAAAATGTAACATAAACTTTTCTTCTGCTGTTCTGGCTACCCAAATATATATGGGAAGCTCTTTCCACATAGGATGCAAAATAAAATCAGCAACACCAATATTGACAGAACAAAATAACAACAGAAAAAAAGAAAAACAAACCAACCAAACAAACAAAAAAAAGCACACACACAAAAAAATCCCCTTATGATTAAAGAAAACCCTAAATCGTAATTCCTTAACTGAGTCACTTTTAAGTGATTCTTTGTAACAAAAACATTTGTTCACTTGTTTTAAAACGAAATACAAAGTTGAAAGTTCTTCGGCTATTATATCCCTGCTTAGATTACACAGGGGATGAAAATTTGGGATTGGAGGCAGTCCGGGAAAGCCGCCCCGATTCTGCTTCACTTATTTACAAGTGTGTTTAGAACTACTTTATCGAAGAAACAAAAAGCAGAGTTTTCCTACACGCTCTTCTCTCACCCAAATCCCGATGTCAAGCCAAGACACCCGCTGCTTGCAGAGAGCAATGTGCCTGAAAAGGGCATTTTTTAGGCATTTTTACTAGCAGAAAACTGAATAATAATCTCATTTAAGACTGGGGGATGAGATGTGCATCTCATGTATCTGGTAAGTGACCGACAAAGGCTCTTTAAATCCTCCCGTACCGTTGACCGTATTTTTGTTTTTACACGTGAGTTTTGCTCCGGACCAGAGGATTTGCCGATCCCCGTACAGATCCCCATATAGTGTCGGGATCGTTGAGAACTCCGAGAGCTTTTTCTCTTCAAAAGGATGCGCTTTCCCACAGGCTGCCCTGGAGCACTAAGGAGAAAATCAACTTTTATTCACTAAATCTCGTCCCGCATCCGCCGGCCCGTTCTGCCCGCGGTACGAGCGAACACGCTGTTTGTTTGTTTAATTTCGGGCAATTCCTTCCTTATCCAAAGCTAGTGAACTGCGATCTCAGCCCCGGGTCTCGGGACACGGGCGGCAAAATTACACCTCAGGGACAGTTTAAGCGAATTTCACCCTTCGCGTTCCCGTCGTGGGAATTGTAGAGATGCTCATCCCCCTCCGACCTCAGCGTCGGGGCCGAGGGGATCGGGGACCATCGCTTCCATGGAAAAGGGGGATAGCATCCCTGAGCCCCAGGGCAGCGCACAGAGCCTCGGGGAGGGGGCAGCAGGGGCGGGGGGCGGCCGAGCAGCGGCGGGGCAGCGCGGAGAGATCCCCAGGACTTGGAGAGGGGGAACGGGCACAGCCCGAGGGGTGGGTCCGGCTCGGGGATGCTGCCCCCGCGCTGTCGGGAGCCAAATCCCTG
>VYZS01009633.1:28395-44650 GCA_013400695.1 Neodrepanis coruscans | reverse complement strand
CTTTCATTACTAGAGGAATTTTCATAGACCCTCTGCCCTACAGCCTTAGTGCATACTGGGACTTAAAAGGCTGAGGGATTTCTTGCTTTTGATACACTGGCAAGTCTTGGTGTTTTATAAATACAAATATATATGTTTTTCAATTGTTATTTCAAGGTAGGTAGTTGACAAAGGAAGTTCTGCCATCTATTGTCTTTAATTTACTTCATCACACAAAGTGCACACACAGTTGTACAGGTCCTGAACAAATCTATGACTTTGTAAGGAAAAAAATTAATAAATCAAACTCATTTAATTAGAACACTTTTCCAAGCAAAGGATTAAGTTAGGGACCTTAACTGTGCGCATTGTACAACAATTATATGGATAATGATAAAAATATGAATTCTTCAAGGCTAAAAATACAAGGCTANTTGTTCCCAAAGGCTTTTTTTGCCTCATTTTATTTATTTGCAGCAGTATAAGGAGAACTTAAAAAATAATTTAAATGTTTTCCCCAGAATTGTGGTGGATTGAGGAAATAGATCTGCTGTTCCCCAGTCTATGTAAAATACCCTGTGATCACAGTAGGTAAAAAAGAAATCAGAGGTGTACAGTTCTAAGTAGCTCCATGAGTATAAGGGCTTTTCTTAAAACATGTGCACCTTAAACCTCTGTCGACATGAAAAGTCAGGGTTCATGGCTTGTACTGTCTGCACTGGAGATTAAATTTTTTTAATGGTGCGCTCCCTTCTAGAAATCTTAAATAAGTCAGCATGTCTTGGCTGCTTTCCCTCCTGCATAATCCATGCAACTGGAAATTGTGGAAATAAATAATTATTCTATTGTCTCAATGTATCCCTGTGTTTAAATTAAATTAATACACATTGTCTCAATCAGAAGCAGAAAAACCACATTGGAGACAGAATTCTGATCCCAATGAAATCAAACAAAGGTTTTGGCACTGACCTCTGTGCAGACAGAGGTCATGTTATTTCATCTCAAATGTGTGTCTGTAATCAAAATGTATGCCATTACCAAAGCTGCTTTGTGCTCAGCATGAGAATGGATATTTTGGATTATAGAGCTGGGTCTAGCTATATGTATTTTTGCAATGTACATATGATGAAGTGCAAGCAACCCTAATAATGTCTTAGAGCACAAAACCCCATATATGTTAGATTAGAATTTCTCATTGTGGGGTCCAAAAATTACAAGCAGTCTAGACAGTAACACCAGAAGATCCCCACAGGGCTGACAAGTCACAGAGTGCTGGCTCCTTCATTATTCCCTGCGGAGACATAGTGTTCAAAAACAAATAAAAAGTGATCTAAACTATTTATAAATAGTATGTTTGCCACAGAGCTCTTATGTAACTGGGTGTTAGAATATAGATGATCAAAAATAGTTGCAAAATGCAGTCAGCACATTGAGAGAGTTTTAGAAACAAAAATCACATATAAAATATTCTTGTTAAAAGGAAATTCAAAAACAACTGAAAGGGTAAA
Organism: Neodrepanis coruscans; assembly: GCA_013400695.1. Classification (NCBI taxonomy): domain Eukaryota; kingdom Metazoa; phylum Chordata; class Aves; order Passeriformes; family Philepittidae; genus Neodrepanis; species Neodrepanis coruscans. The sequence goes on along the minus strand of VYZS01009633.1, from coordinate 43,163 downwards.
ATCCCTTCAAGGATACAATACATTATTTTAAACAGCCTACAGGATAAGTGTTCAGAGTAAGTAAAAACTAGCACAGACTCTAATCCTTCTCTCCAAAAAAAGTTAGCTTGGTTCAAGAGTAGAATAGAGGAGACTTAGAAAACAAATAAAACTTTACTGCAAGGACACAGTAATTATACTATCTCCACACAAACAAAGGAAGTTATGACAGAGGTATCCACAAATGGTATGGAAAAGATGAGGAGGGAACAATAACACAGGAACAAACTGACTCACAATGAAATGTTAAGGACCTGACCTTAAAATTAACGGAATAAATATTTTTTTCAAGAAATGCCTATCTGTGGAACCTGGTGCTATAGGATGCTGTGGGTCAAAAGCTATTAAGAACTCCAAGCCAGGGATAAACAAATTCATAGTGGTAACTATGTCTATTATGGATAATGGCTACTATGTGATCTGGAAAATAGAAAGTCGTGTGATAAAGATCACCTCACATTTACTCCATTTTTTTCTATAAATATTTTCTACAGGGCACTGTCAAGCATCAATAAAAGAAAGATCTGATGAAATATTTGCTGGCTGTCTTCCAAAACCCATCTATTAAAGAACCATGTCAATTCGATCATGTGTTACTAGGCCACCTGCTTACTAATTTACACCAAAATACACATTAGGGGAACAGCTATTCCACATGTGAATGAGAACACTCAAATCTGAGCTGGAGCCAGAAAGAGCCAGGGTTAGCTTCATCCTCCCACACAGCGTATGGAGCACAAAACCCCGACCTCAGCTCCGCCTTTGGCAACACTCCTGATCCCGGGCAGAGACCTCACCCTCCCACAGCCACATTCACCGTGTTCCACATGCTGAGGATGCATCAGCTCAAAGCACAGCTAAGGGATTTTTCAGCAACTGGGGATCCTCACATGAAGTTTCAGAAAAAGAAATAAAAGAGGAAGTTTTGCTTGACTGATTAGAAGACAAGAAGGGTCTTGGGAGAAGAGTCTGAAAAATCCAAGCTTGGTACTGGGCTCCAGCACAGACTGGTTTAGGACACAACATATAAAATTTGTTCTTCAGTTTCCCCATTAATTAAATAAAAATACTAATGCAGGCTCTATAAAGTTTTTTATTGTTCAGGTTTTGTGTTTTTTTGCCATTTGAAAGAAGGAATTTCATGGCAAAATCAAACAGAGAAAGTAAAAAATAGGTTTACACAAGTACACACATAAAATTCCAGGCTATGATGTGTAATGAATAAAAGAAGCATTCCTAGTGGAATAACATTCTACCTTCATTTTAGTTGAAATAATGGGATTCCATTCTACAGTGGGCAGATTCTCTCTGATAAAAGTATCAAAAAATAGTATTTGACTTTTTAAAATGAAGAAGCAACTTTAGCTATTAAACAGTCCAAGTAGCTTCTTTCTTACCATTATTGTTGGCCAAAACTATAAACTAAATTCAAGATGAATTCACAGACCTTTTGTTTTCAGATGGGAATTGGTTTTCCTGAGAACAGACTATTCATCCAAAACACCCAGAATCTGCAATACTTTCCTACTTCATAAAGACACCGTGAGACAAAATTAAATAACACTTGCAAGAGGCAGAGGGTTTATAAATCACTGCAAGAGTGAAAACAAGCCTTGGTATTGTGAGCCAACTGTTCTTTCAAAAGCAAATGGAGATTAAAATATTCAATAGTGTTTGTACAAAGAACAGCTTGAACTTTGCCAGTTCAGAGCTGGCTGTACTCATTAAAACAGCAATGCCCTCAGGCTGCCTTGTGGAGAAGGTATAACGTAGAACTGGATTTCTCTGCAGTTCTGAAGGACATCTGGACACTCATCTTCCTCCCCCCACCCCTGAAAATAAAAAGCTTCAAATCTTGAGGAAATCCTGGGTGACAGGAAGCCAACAATGCTCCCAGCGGGAAGGCTGGCAGTCATGCACAAGTCTAGAGCATATCATTCTACTTCCTTTTCCTTTGGAAAGTTTCTCTGCAAAGCCAAGTTACTTAATCTAGGCAAATACTGACTTGAAACAGTAGTTAATGTAGTCATTATGCTCAGGATTACTGAAAGATGACTATACAAGGTAACTACAAATGATTACAAACAAACATTTGAGGCATGACGGGCTCTTCCTAGGCTGGCCTACTGTACGTCAAGAAGCCAAGTAAGGCTTCATCCTGGCAGTGAATTCCAGCAATATGTCATTCCTCAAATTCTTAATGAGAACATTCTGACTACTTGCTGGCAAGACTAAAAATAAGAACATGCTGTTCAAATAGGAAGGAAAAGAGCAAGCTGAGCAGGTACAGCAAGCACCGCTGAACCAAAATGGAAGTGCTTCTTTTCTAGCTGGGCTGTGCAGTGATACAAATACATTTCATTAATGTGTCGCTGCTGAAAGGAAAGTGATACTACAGGCAATTCAAAATAAAAAGTCTCCACATATTTAACAATGTTACTTTATCATGCATTCAGATATGGCTTATAAAATAGGCAGAGAGAAGGGAAAATGTGGAAAGAGGAAGCACCAGTGGGAAGGAAGCAGCAAAGCGGATCTGCAGCTCAGGTTCCATGAGATGTAGACAATGCCGTTCTGTGTGTCCCTTGCACATGCCATTTTCTCTTAACAATGTTTAGAGGCTTTGACAGCCCCCAGATTTCTAACCTAAAATTCCTACTCAGACTAATTTCTTAACAACATTTGTTTGGCTTTTTTTTTTTTTAATTAAAACACACTTCCTGTCACATTTTCTTCAATTCCTATATTCAAAGACTTAAGGTCTTCTATGCTTCAGTAGTCTAAACTAATCAATTCAAGTTCTTTTAGTCTCTTGTCCACTGTTTGAGTAGGGATTTAAAAGCAAGTTCTAGTTTTTGTGCCAAGATCACCAATGAAAACATGATATTAATTATTGGACAGAGCTCCAACACCTTCTCCCTGCCATTCAGCATAATATATGGCCACCTCTTTCTCTGGGCTATTTCTCTGCCCATCTGCCACTTACCTTAAAAAATGACTCTTTCCTCCAATTTAACAAATTTGTTCGTCTAGTAAAGCAGTTACTGTATCACAGAAAGCAAGCAGACCCTGGCATAATCTGTCTATGACAAAAAAATGTTTTATTCTTTTTACTTCCACATCCTTTTTTATTTTTTCCTAAAAAGTCATCTTGTTCTTTGATTATTGGGTTTTAAATTTTGCACAGACTAAAGCCATACGTATCATATTTACACCTGCACAGTAACTTATTAGTTTGCAAAAGACCAGCTTCTATCAATAGAAGTGGAGCTAAACTTTTTTTTATATTACACCATATACAATAATAATAACAAATATAACTTTGCTTAGTTATAGACTGAACTGCATAAGGTGTGGACTCAACTCATGTTTTAAATCAACTAATGTTCAGTTTCTCACACAGGAGAAAATCTTTATTTAAACACTTGTTGACATTTTTTGCATTCTGTTATCTGAAGTATTTAATGTATTTTCAATTTCTTTTAACGAGACAGAGGATATATTAAGTAATGTTAGCCACTGCATTACTCCTAATTTTATACTCACTAAATATTGCTCTTTTATCTTCATTTTACTTCATGTTGGGTTTCACCCCAGGAGCTCAACCACAGGAGTTGTCTGTGTGAATCCAAACCTCTCTGTCTCTCTTCTCCTTTTCTGTTGCAGACATCCATTGGTTTACGTCCTAAGAAGAAGCAACAAATGAGACCTGCAAACTTGAAAGGATTGTCCAAGACTGATGCAACACAAACAAAGGTCATCATAAAAACTGTATTTTTTTCCAAGGTCACTCAGACGAGGACACAATTTCAAACAAGAGCCTGATACACACACCATGCACTGAATTTTCTTATACTTCCACTGTTCCAGCAGCTAAGTTTAAAACCAGAACAGCCTAAAATAGGGAAGCATTTCAGTTGAATTGTTGTTCTGCAGAAGTAGATTATTGGACTGAAAATTGGATTATCCAAGAGGAAAAATATTCATTTACAAGACTTACACAACCCCCGCCCTTTTCCTTGTTCCTAGAGAATGAACACAATCAAGCACACAGAGACCTTTTTCCAGGCCTATTATCATCAGAAAGTCTGAAGAAGAATGCAAACCAATGTTTCTAAATGGCTTCTATGAAACTGCTTTTGCCAATCCATTGAACATTTTAGTGCTTGAAAACTACTCGGAAAAAAATAAATAGTCAGACTAATGTACAGTGAATAAACCCAATATGTTTGGTTTATTCCTGGACCTACAGGAAGAAAACGTGAAAAATGGTGGTTATGCTCTATGAAAGTGAGCCTACATCTAACTGAGTGGGGGAGGAAGGAGAAGAAACTTGAACAGGAACGATAGGAATTTTTTTTAACCTAGCTAAAATAAGCCAACACTTAACACTCTCATTGCTTCTGAAGCTTCACTTGGGGCTTTCAAGATGAAAAAAAACAGTGCTTTTTTCAGACAGGATCAATTTTTCTCCTTTTTTTTTCATTCATGTCTTCTTATGTCCTCAATTTACATGTATAAATTTTAGACTCTGTCCAGGATGTGGGAATGAGACTAATCAGGTGACTAAGCTTCATGTGACTGCCTGCTACAGACAACATGAGGAAAACACAGCTAGAGTGTGTTAAAAGGAAAGGTTGTGGCTCCAGGGACTCATGGTAGGAGAGGCTTGAGCACTGGATCATAGGTAAAGTTGCCCATGAAACAAAGTGTCTTCACTTTGCTTACTGCAAGCTGAAGACATATTTTTCACTTGTTCTGCTCTTGGTTTGGATCTTTTTTTTTGTGGCAATACAGCTGAGTTGTGTGCTCAGAACATACTACACAGCTTGGACTAAAATGTTTTTAGGGCTTCCCTTCAGCCCCCCCAGCAAAGGCATACCCTTATTTTATGTCACAAATAATAAAAGTACTATTTGCTTTTTCTCTGTTTCCTCTATTTCTCTATGGCTCTGCTTCCTACCAATGTGTTTTCCTCATTATGGGTAACACGTGCAGTATGATGAAAGAGACAAGTAACTGCAAGAACATCTTGGAATTTGAAGGATTTCTTTTCTCCTCCCCAGGCAGAAAAGTTTAAACATCTGATCTGACAATACCCCAAAGGCTTAGAGAACATAGAAAATCATGTCCTCTTAAGTAACCCTTACCTTACTTAATGAAACTTCATCCTACTGCAGTTTAGGCAGAAAAGGGCCCAGTTTCCCTGTATCTTTCAAATTACCTTTTCTTCTAGAAGAACAATTTTCTTTATCCTTTCTTCTTCTGAAAAGAGTAGCACAGCCTCAAACATTTCCTTCAGAGCTCAGGAATTACTTCACAAAAAACATGATGGCAGTTTCCAGGCACTGGAATTAAATATGTTTTTCAAGTTAAAAGACAATGTCTTCTAAGTATTTTAAAGTCAATGCTAAGTGGTACTTTATCACATCATATTGTTGATGATAGGCCAGTAAAACAGACTGAATCATATATAACCAGGCAGTATAATGTGTAATGCTGAACTAAATGCAGTGAAAATACTTAAAAAAAAAAAATAATGTCAGTAATAAGCCACATCTTAAATTCTGGAATAGCTTGTGGAATTTTCTGCCTCAGATCCTACATGTATTTTGCTAATTTACTTTTTAAAAATCCCCCAGTAAGCACAGACACAGTTCCTGCTAAGAATACCAAGTTGATTTCACATGATTAACAGCTCATGACAAAAGAGAAAGATCTGTGCAGAAGAACAAGAGTAGCAATGACAAAATCAATGACTCAATAAGACATTACTTCACTATTTANCAACATTTGGAGGAGAAATCACAGCAGGAAAGTCACTGCTGCAAATTCCCATCTTTCTGGGGGTATCGATGAAACAGGTTTTCAGTGCTGGGATGAGAGGTTTCATTGGGATTTATTTATTCCCTCTTTTTGGACAATTATTTCAGTTTTTTGCATTTCTCAAAACCATACATTGGCTCATTCTGAAATAAAAGAATAAAAACCCCAGGAAATTGCTTATTTTATGACGAAAAAGGACCTTTCCCCTCCCTAAAACAGACGGGAATGTGAAGAGTTAAGGTATAAAAAAAAAAAAAAAACAACCCACAAAACATAGTCTTCTACCCCTACAACCTGAGATTTGAAGCAGACGTAATTTTTTTTATTAGACATTTGAACCTGCAGAGGATAGCAATTGATTGGAAAGGTTATTGTTCTAAGTGTTAAGAAGAAATACAAAAGAAATTAGAGAACAGGTGTTCCAGTAAAGCTACAGGTATGAAAACGTTCATAGAAACAATGATGAGTGATGCTGCAGCTTTGAGAAAAAATACTTAGTGCAATTATTTTTAAACCTTCTGATGTCTCCTAACTATGTTAAGATTTTTCTTTAGGCATATTTCCATAAATATGTTTTATCCTAGATTGGACATGTGCAAATCCCAATGCCCTGGATGTGCTTAAGGATCTGGATATGGCTCTTCCAACTCTGGGTTTCATGTTGTACCTCAAACTCACGCCCCTCAACCCCTCTCCTCCAAATTTAACACCTTTGCAACTCTCACCTCTCCAGTTTAACAACCTAAAACTGAACTCAAACATCAGCACTAAATCTGTGCAAACCCTCTTCTGCATCATGCCCTGCACACATCCTGTACTGACACCAACTGCAGCAGGAAATCATCTGCCCCTGTAGCATTGTTTGGTACTTGCCCCATTTATTCTAATTTTAAAATTCTTGTGTTGCCTCATTTGGGGCTTCCTGTGCTGCATCTGTGCCATTCTCTGCCTGAGCTTTGCTAAGATTCACTGCTGGAGAATCTGAAAATATCCCATAATTAAAACTCAGAGGCTACACTTACTCCCAGGAAAAAAAAAAAAAAAAAGCAACAGAAGAAACTGATGTAAATCTCAAGTGACTTCTAAAAGATTAGTGGCGGGGAGAACAAATCCGTGCTGAGGAAAGGGCAGAGGCAAACAAGAAAGCAGAGTTCAGAGAGAAGCAAAAATATCAAAATGAGGTCATAATCACAATGAGGTCATAATCCCCCTTTGGGACACACAGATGTCTCTGCTTGGATGGGTTTGCAAAGAAGTAATGCAGAGATCAAGGACTGAACTGATACTACCCCAAAAAAGCAATGTTTTTTTTATAAATATACAAGATGCACTAACACAAAATTAGATTTTTAATGGTAATGTTAATATATCGACTCTTAACTTGGTTTTACCTTAGAAGTTCCAGTGAGAATTAGAAATTCAAACATTGATCAATAAGCAGCTTAGAAAGAACTGCACAGAAACCTAAGAATGCTCATTGTGCCAATACACTCTGAATCTTAGAGAGAATAAGATATTCAATTCCCTTCAAAAACCACAAAATAGAGGAAAATTGTAAGAAAACGAGACAAAGAAATCTGGTATCTGTTAAAAATTAAAAAGTATACATATGTCAGTCACTGGCCACAACATCTGAAAGGCCTGAGAAAAAAGGATTTTATACAAATCCTGTATGAAGTTACTCCAACTTGTGAGTTTGGCTACACAAATCACAGAGAAATGTGGCCTTATACACATGCATGTATAAATACACAAGATAAAAATAATTAAAACGTCCCTAATTTTTTTTAAGTAAGAAGTTGGTCATTTGATGAAAAAGTTGGAGAGTGAAATTCAGAAAATTGCCTTTGCCAGGGGGCTTTTTACATCAGCGATATAGTAAAGAAACACTAGCCCAAATAGCCTGATTAAAATGTATCCATTCCTAACAAAAATGGATACAAACCCAAGGGAACTGTAGCATTTAAATGAGACTGTGAGCTGACTTGATGCAGTGCCTTATGTTCCACAGTCACTCTGCAATCTGGATGACCTAAAGTGGATGCAGGAAGGGAACTTCACAGGGCAATTATTTCATGTACTATTGCAGAAGACGTTGTTGGAAAACTAAACGTGCTCTAATGCACGGAAGCACTTTTCCAGTTCTGGAAAACTATAAAAAAGGCAATTGGAAGAGGAGGAACACAAAGAGTAGTGTGCAGCAGCAGCATGAGCCAAGGACTGGTGTTGGGTGTGGTGACACATAAAATGACTTTGCTAGTCTAGAAAAGAAATGTGCTAATGAGATCTACACGTTTATCCAGGAAGATGGTAATAATAGTGAAATATAAAAGGTATTCGAGCAACCAGCAAAAGGAGCATTCGGGAATAAGGAATTCCTTTCACAAGTCACAAAAGGAAACACCCCTCCCTCGCCAAGGGAACAGATCAGATCTCAAAATCACAGGGAACACGACTTTGGGACAGCGACCCACGTAACAGGAAAATCACAATGGATCTTTCTGAGCAACGTGGAAGTCAAACGCAACTCTGAGGCGTCAAAAATGTCTTGTATGGGGGCTTGGCTCACAAGCTGCCCTGGCTCCAGCTGCCAACGCTTTTTCACTGGTACCTTTAGGAAACCCAGGTATCCCGGAAAGATCATTGGGGAAAAAACGAGCAGCAGCAGGTGGTTGACTCCAGATCCGCAGCAGCACCTGAGGGGCACCCATTGCTCTGGCCTCAGCGCCAGGGCGGGAAGGGAGGAGCGCTGTGGCACCTCTTACCTCACCCACGACTCTTCCCTCAGCAGCCTACGCAGGACCTGGGCGCAGGACCTGGGCGCAGGACCTGGGCGCAGGACCTGGGCGCAGGACCTGGGCGCAGGACCTGGGCGCAGGACCTGGGCGCAGGACCTGGGCGCAGGACCTGGGCGCAGGACCTGGGCGCAGGACCTGGGCGCAGATCCCGGCGGTCCCAGTCCCGCTCCCCGCCTCAGGTGCCCTGCAGGCTCCGCGCGCCTTCCCGCGCTCCCACCGCGCGCGCCCGCCAACAGAGCGCGCGCCCGCGGCCACGCCTCTCCCTCCCGCCTATCCCTCCCCCGCCGGCTCGGGAATATCCGGGATACCGGCCCCGGGACAGCATTCCCAGCCGCAGCGCAGTGCGCAGGCGTGGCGTGGCTGGGCGGAGAGCCGGGGGGATGGGGAGCGGGAAGGAGGAGCGGGAAGCGGGGGAAGCAAAAGTTGCCTCGAGGGCGGGGCCGCGCCGGGAGTTGCCGCCGCCAAGGGGCGGGACAGGAGCTGCGAGAGGAGCGGCCGGGTGGTGAGCACGGGGGGTCGGGCAGGTGGAAATCTGGGGGTCGGGCAGGTGCAGATCCAGGGATCGGGTCGCGGGTCGTGGCCCCGGTGCCGGCGGGGGGAGGTGGGCGCGGTGCTGAGCGCGGGGACGGCGGACGGGACGCCGCCTCCTCCTCCTCCTGCGCTGGGGTTAAATCCCTGCGGGAGCTGCGTGGGTGCGGGTCAGCGGCGGCGGGCTGGCCCCGCGCGTTGTGTAAGCGAGGGGCACACGGTGAGCCCTCGTTAATGTTTAACGCGGCGGGCACATGCCAGCGGCGAGTGGTGCGGGACTGTTTTCCAAAGGCTGCCCAGAGCAGGAAATTCCGGCACAGGTAGAGCGGAGCTGTTTGAAATGTGGATTTTGCAGTGTTTTGGAGGCAGAGTTGTTCGCTGTGCTCGTGCAGATGGAGTTTCGGAGGCGGGTAGGAGATGTATGCAAATCGCATGCAAATACTCTGCTGAGCAGCTGATCTTCTGAGTTTACGTTTTTCCCTTATTTTGATTTTCAATCCGAATATTTTAAAATCGGCTTTTCGGAGGCAGCATGGCTTGTTCTCTCGACATGTATTTTTCCTGTCCCAAAATGTTTTATGTATCTCTCCTTAGTGCTTTATTTTGCACATGCAACACCTCCTCAAACAAACAAACAAACAAACACTTAAGCTTTCTTAACTTAGAAGCTGCTGGGATTATTTTAAGAACAACTTAATTGTGTGAATAGCGTTGTGCCTGATTGATGATGCAGTATTCCCTTCCACCACAAGGCAATGGAAAATGCGTTGAATGACTTTATTAGTAACTGCTTTGTTTTTTATTAGTAACTGCTTTTTAGAAAGGGTGATTTTTGATGTTGAAATTGTGAAAGCTAATGTTATAATCTGCCTGTAAATTAGCCTTGTCAAATGGTAAATAATCCTTCCTTCCTCTAACAAATTGTTGCAGTCTAAGAGGTATTTGCTGGTTATTTTTTTAAAATTTCAAATGACTTGTATAAAAGGTTGTTATCCTGGGCCAGTGGGATGTTGACAATACAAACACCTAAAATATGCACTTGACTTTCATATCAAAACTTGATAGTGCAGAATCCTTCTTGGTCATACAGTGTCCGTGATGTGCTACTGGCAGAATTATTTGGGTGTGAGACCCTGAGGGCTTCAGGGTCAGGGTATTGGCACGTTCATGTGTTTTGGTTACTCTGCTTTCCAAGATCTTGGTAGCAGCACTGTGTCCTTTTTCCTTGCTTAATGCCTCTGGATAGAGTGAAGTAGTTGAGTCACTTGAGGGACATAGTGATGGCATTGAAACCCATTCACTGAATTCTTCAAAAGCCTCATGGTTTAAGCAGAAAAAGGTTGGAGTTTGTCAGGGCCAGATTAAATGATGATGGATCAAAATTTTAGATGTGTGAAATGAATGAAATGTTTGTAGTTAGGTTTGTACAGGATTTGTTCATGAAGGAATATACAGAATGTAGTGATTCACACATTCAAATGCCCTTTTTTTTTTTTTTTTTTTTGAGCCTATAAAATTTGTGTGTATTTAAAGATTATGCTCACATTACCATTCCTTGGAACTCAGTTATGTAGTTTTTTCCTGGTGACTTAAGGAATTGGAAAGCTTTATAGGAAGGAGCAGAACTTGGGGTTTTGCACTTCTGTTAATGATCAAACACACCTGCAGGGAGGGCTGCAAGGCAAAGGCAGTTAATCTATGATAAAAAGGCAAGTGTGACAATTATCACTATAGAGATACATACTATCTTTTTAAAGCTCAGGTAAGAGTACCTTGTAGTCTTTGAACAAAACTCCTGAAGGAAGACGGAGAAACAAAAAATCTCCGTAGTGTTTGTGAGATGATTCACTGTAAATGCTGGCCCATGTCATGGGCTGGGAATCTGTATTCTCCAAGATCTTTACTCAGAGTTCCCATTGTAGCTGTTCCTGAAGTCGGTTTCTGGTTGTAACAGCCCAGAGAGGCTGAGCTGTGAGCCTGTTGTTTTGGTTTTGCTGGGAACGGGGAAGTTTGTATTGGAACGGCGTAAAGAAAAACATTGTATACTTATATAAAAGCCATCTGGGATAGCATCTACCCTTCTGCTTCTCCCATCCTGAAGGGATACAGAGAGGCACGACGTGCAGAGCAGTGGTTTGGCATGGGAAGGGCTGCTAAATGTCTGAGGGCTTCAGAAGAGACAATAGAGGGCATTGAAACAGAGAAAGTCTGGGTTGAAAAATCTTCAGGAACTGTTTGGAAGATTTTTCAGAAGAGATACAAAAAATACTCCTTTGGTATCTCCGGGAATTCTTGAGTCAGTGACTGAAGGAGAAAGTATGTGTCAGACCAACAAGGTGGTATTGGTCTTGTAGTGTTGTTTCATCCTCTGTGTGTTGCAAGTAAGTGCTGTTAATAAAGCTTTTCTCTCTCTCTCTGATGTTTCACATAGTGAGAATTTGCATTCCTGTAGACATATTTCTTTGACAGCTTTTGAAGTGAATAGTGTAATTTTCAAAGACTGGGAACTACCAAAAGCATTCCTTGTCTCTTCTGGTGCATGGGATCTGTTGCCATAAACAGTTTAACAGAAAGCTAGAGGTGGAAGGGAACAGGATTTGTGCAGAGACCAAAAAAAAATTGTGATTCAGCCCTACTGAAGTGGGCGCAGGAGTTTATTCCTTTTACATTTTGGTCTTTTTCTGTTTTCTAAAGCAGCTTCACTGTTTGATTATTAGTTTTTCTCTAATGTAGGGAAAATCATTGCAGCCTCCAGCATTGTCACGCTACAAATCAGATTTTTGTTCTGTTTGCAAAAATTTTTGTGATTTTAAATTACAACCTTTTGAGCTGTGGAGAACACTCAAATTCTTGCCTTTGCAAGTTGAATTTTTGGTGGATTTCATTCTGTTCAGGAGGAGACAGTAACCGCAGTGCTAATAACGTTGGCTCAGTGCAGAGAACTCTAGCAGTTTCCCATCATAACTTCATTCCCCTGTAATATATTTAATCACTCTGCCTTTCTAATTTTTGTTGTCTTGTGTCTACATTCCGAAGTTGTATCAGTTTAGAAACTGATTTACCAGAGCTGTCAGACTGTTGGGTGGGTTGCCAGGCACAGAGACATGAGCTGCAAGCAGAAGCAAAGAACTGTGTGGCTTAAAAGTAACCCCAGAACTGGGCATGAGGAAGGTTTGCCTTATGCAATACACTGAGACAAGTTGCAAAGTAAAGCTGAGAAGATGTAAATAGTGATTCTTCAGCCAAATTTCAGAGACAACAGCAGTCAATGACTTCTGAACCCATTGGCAGGTTGCCACCCAATTTGACAGAAGGGATAGAGGCCTTCAGGATGATTATGTCCTCACAAAGTGCATGGAAAGAGGCAGCTGGCTGGAAGAGGGAGACTTTGTAAGAAGATGTGAGGAGCAGAGCTGGCATATGCCCCAACTAGGGAGAAACAGCCATGAGACATAAAATTACCAGGAGCCCTGTTCCAGTGCTCACAGAATCAACTGTTTAACTCACCAGTTGGATCTCAAAGATGCCTAAACCCAAATGTACTTGTACAATGTGATTGTTCAGGTAAAACAGCAACTGCATGGATTTCTGAACTCCTTTAGTGACACTGCTTCTTACACTGAAAAGTCTGTGCCAGTAGCAGTTGCATTCCAGGCTGTCCCAACACTGCAGGTGATAACATGCAGTTTGGCTGACAAGTGTATTTGTTGCTCTGGAATCTGTAAAGGCAAGTGCCAGAAATTTGTGACAGGCATATATTTTGTCCCGTAAGGCTGCAAAACTAAGAGGAGTCAGGTGCTTGATGAGATCACTGATGACTGAAAAATTGGGCAAGGTAGAAGAACTCAGTTCTCAGCTGGTAAACAGCTTTTGGTTTGAGAGCCCATAGCTCTTCGTTAGTGTCTTTGGTTGAGAAGAGTCATCCAAAATGAATCTGTTTAGTCTGAAGGGGAAGACTATTTCTTTAACTCTCAGCTGCAAAAAATCTCATGGAGCATGTCAGTAACACTGTGTGGAATCATTTTTCCTGAAAGACTGCACCTACATTACTTGTACCTAAGAAACACAGAGCTAATCCAGAAACCTTTTTAAATTATATTCTTGCAATAAACCATTACAACTTCTCCTAAATGCTTGGTGCACAGAGTGTTTGTTTTAAGGCATCCCTGAAATGAAGACAAATTGACTTTCTGTAAGTTCTTAGTGAATGAATGCTCTTTATCNTGTCTTTGGTTGAGAAGAGTCATCCAAAATGAATCTGTTTAGTCTGAAGGGGAAGACTATTTCTTTAACTCTCAGCTGCAAAAAATCTCATGGAGCATGTCAGTAACACTGTGTGGAATCATTTTTCCTGAAAGACTGCACCTACATTACTTGTACCTAAGAAACACAGAGCTAATCCAGAAACCTTTTTAAATTACATTCTTGCAATAAACCATTACAACTTCTCCTAAATGCTTGGTGCACAGAGTGTTTGTTTTAAGGCATCCCTGAAATGAAGACAAATTGACTTTCTGTAAGTTCTTAGTGAATGAATTCTCTTTATCTTAAACTGTTCTGGAAGGACTCTTGTTTCCAAAACAGCATGTGTGTCACTAGTAAGATATGAAACTGAAATGGATTTCTAGTTATTTGTTAAATTTTTCCCCCTTCCCGTTTCTGGGTTTATTGAAGTGAACATAAAGAAAACAAAATTGTCACAGGATGTTCTGTCAAGGTCAGTTTCCAGTTGGCTTTCAGACTCCTTGCTCTGTGCTGTCACAAATCACACTTATTATCTCTAGTATTATTAAATCAAATTACTCACGGGTGAGATACAGTAACATCAGTAAACAAACAAAACCCATCTGATTATTCATGAGGCAAAAGAGACTTTTGGTTAGGCTCCAGCTATTGATTTATGGGGTTTTTTATAATACAAGCAAGTACCAATGTTTCTTTTAAATGAAGGGGAATGGGTTTAGGGCTGCAAGACTTCGTGCATGCTTGTAAAATCTAAAGTTAAACTCTCACTTGTAATACAAGGCCAAATTTCACTTTTTTTTTTTTCCTTTCCCACATATGCACCCTAATTGCTTTGATTAATTTAAATGTGTTCTGTTCTGTGCTGTTACTTCAGATGTTTATGTGGGTGATGTAGTAATGCCAAAGTGGCAGAATAATCCATTGCTGTGAGAGAATCACTGCTTGGGTTCCACATGTGGCTGTGGTCTTGTTCTGGATATGGAATAACTTAATCTTCAACATGTTCCCTCAACAATGATAGAAACAACCCTTATTGTTGGAATTTGAAAATCTTGGAATCTGTTTTTGAGGCCAGTGAAGAGAATGTTCTTGCTTTGCCATTAGCAATGTTTTTCTGGGTGCTTTGAGATCGCAATCAGGTTAAAGACCTAGTTTTTGTGTAGTGTTTAGTAGGGAAGACAAACTTGTGGGAGCTGAGTACTGGCTGAGAATGCATCTATAATGTTGTAATCAAAGCCAGCTTAGGGTTTCCAGTGTTGGATAAAAATATTTCTTTCTTGGTAATGTTTTTATAAGACTTGCAGATTCAAAGTTAGAATAACTTGTGTGTTA
>VYZS01009633.1:0-11443 GCA_013400695.1 Neodrepanis coruscans | reverse complement strand
CCCCCCCAAAACCAAAAAAAAAACCACCCCCAAAAAAACAGACCAAAACCAACAATGAAACCAAACAAAAAACCACACAACCCCCCCACCCCCGAACCCACAACACTAAATGAAAAAACCTCAAACAAAAAAAACCCACAGTAATTTTATTCACTGCCCATGTTTTCCCCAAAAGCATTTCCATGAGCTTTCTCTTGGTGGATACTAAGGAAGACTTGGGGTTTTTTGAAATGTCTGGGTGGACTGTGGTAGCATTTGTTTTCCTTCAAGATATGGAGCTATATCAGGAAGAAACACTTGTAAAAAGGAAGTCTCCATCCTTTTACATGCTAATATGTCTGATGAGGTTTTATAAAGTTGATAAATGCCTTGGCATATAAATATTCTAGGTCAGCATGAGGCCAGCCAAAATCATTATCTGCTGTGGCTGAAACAATGGAAGGGTACTTGTACAAAGAGGGGCAATAAATATTAAGCCACTTCCGCAGCAAACATTTGATTTTTATAGATACCATACTTCTTTTCAAATGATGTATAAAATAGTTTCTCCTGACACTCAAAGTGGGGGGTGGGGATATTCCATACCACTTACACCTTTTTTGTGTGATTATCCCAATTTAGGTTGTGCTTGTAGAAAGAACTAATTTGGTGTTTGTTTATTTCGACATGCAAAAAACCCCAAAACAAAACAAAAAAACAAACCCCAAACTGAGTTTGCATGGAATGCAAAGATCTGGTTTTGCATGGCATTTACTCTGTTTTGCTTCTGTACTACACCATTCTTATCAAACACACTTGGATAGGAAAAGAAAATTAAAAAAGCAACAGTGAAAAACACATAAAGGACTCTGTTGGCATGAAAAATAGGTGGGTACTGAGCTTAGTAGTGAATGTTCTCTGCACAGAGTTAGGAACAAGACATGGATTNAAAAAAAGCCATAACCAAGTATTTCAAAGTAAGGCAATTTGTGTATGAGGTTGGCTGTATTTCAGTGGATTAGAAAAAAAATTGGCATGGAACTTGTGGCTGTCTTGCCCATGATGGAAGAGAAGGGTTTTATGTACTTGTTTTCATTAGGGATTTCCCTTGCTGACTCATCATAGCCTGTGTACCCTGTCTTCTTGAAAATGGCAAAGGAAATAAGTTTTGTTGGTGTTTTTCCTCCACAGTGATTTAGAAATTTTGTTCTATTTCACATTTTAAAGCTTTTCAGTGAGTTATGCTGATGGATGAAGTGTTCATATCCTTTCCTTTTTATTGCGTTGGGTTTTTTTGTTGGCAAGTGTGCACACTTCTCTTTCCCAACCCNCAAAACAAAAAAACAAACCCCAAACTGAGTTTGCATGGAATGCAAAGATCTGGTTTTGCATGGCATTTACTCTGTTTTGCTTCTGTACTACACCATTCTTATCAAACACACTTGGATAGGAAAAGAAAATTAAAAAAGCAACAGTGAAAAACACATAAAGGACTCTGTTGGCATGAAAAATAGGTGGGTACTGAGCTTAGTAGTGAATGTTCTCTGCACAGAGTTAGGAACAAGACATGGATTGGTAGGTAAGTAACAAACAGACTCACAGAAAATTAGGACTTTAGGAAAGAAATGTTCAGTCCTTTCTGAGAGAGGAATGGAATGTAAGAAATCTTTGTTAGCTTCTCATGGCACCTCCAGAGAATATGTCCGAGTAGTTTTTTTGTGTGGAAAACATCTTATGGAATTAATGTTGGCCTTGTAATTCTGCCCACTGTTTCAGCTCCTCATTTTCAAATGGACTTGAATAAGGCTACTGTTCAGCAGTTGAGGAATTCTGTCCCTGACTTTACAAAAACAAACTTATTGTTAGAGCATTATAAAGATAGAAACACTGGATCACACAGTGTTGTGAGATCAAATGGCTGCTGGTTACTGGCCACAAGCAGTTGATAACTGTAGTGCTGGAGCAAATGTCCCACAAAAGCCAATCCCTAATTTGTGTGGTCAGATTCTGGCAGGAAAACCACAAATATTGAGCAAGCAGAGGTAGCATCCATAATTTATATTAATGACTTTGTGTTTATGAAGTTTGAACTTAATGAACTGAGGAGCCAAATTTTGTTTACAAAGAACATGTGACATGAGCAGCATGAGGGCAAATTTTCCAGCCTCACATTCTTCAAATTGAAGAAAGTTGACTTTAATTTGTAATGGTTTTCCTATTAATTATCCCACTCAATAACATGAGACAACTCCAACTGAAACTTAGAATCATCCTGAAGCTCTTGTGAGTGTATAAGGAAGAATCCAAATTGCCTTTGCTTATTTGTCACCTCAGAAAACCCCACAAACCAATCATAATTCTGAAAAAGACAACTCATTTGCTTAAAACCTCCTTACACATATAGTAATAATTTAAAATATGCAACTATACTTAAGGAAATCCAATTCTTACTCTTACAGTGCAGTCAGTGTAGATGAATATCAAGTCTGAAGAACTGAGTAGAGAATTAAAGCTTGCAGCTACTTAGTTTACATAACATGAAGCAGAAACAAATAAATGCTTTTCTGGGGTGTCTTTAAATGATAGATTAAAGATATATATGTGAAAGGGTTTTTGCAACTGAATGTTACTCCAAAAGTACACTGCCTTGGATTACAAGCATTTCAGGCTTTTTCTGAAGATTGCCTACTGGTTTGTTTTTTTTTTTTTTAATATTCTATTTTGAACAAGTTAGAATGTGTTTGCCTTCTTGCCTGAGTTTATGTTGCTCCATGTTTCCAGATTTTCCAGTAAGTTTGCTGGTCATTTCAACTGAACACAGAAAATGTCTGGGTTGAGAGAGAGGAATTTTCCACAATATTTGTTACAAAAAATATAATATTTTGTGGTTTTTTTTTTTAATTGAGAATTCGAAAAATATTATAAAAACAAATAGGGAAGGGTGTTTTTGGTTTTACAAAAAACCCTCCAGGAAAGGCGCAGCTAAAACACATCAGAAGGAAATTGAATTTAATATGGATTTGAGTTTTTATTGGAGATTTTTGTGGGGTTTTTGTATTCATGTTCATTTTGGAGTTTTTCCCACAGAAACCGCACATGTTCTGTATGTGTAAATGCAGATACTAGAGGAGAAGTTGTCAGTCCTACCTGTAGGCTATAGAATGGAAGTTAATCCTTTGAAATCCTGGCTTGACTGCTCACGTGTGAAAGTAGATGTTTGTAAATCTTAAACCCGGACAGGTTTGTACGTCAGAAACCAGTTACCTCTCACGTATTGCTCAGCTCCTTACTCCCCATTGAGAAAGATGTCGGGCACGGCGCTTCTGTGTCCCATGTTTAGGTTTGCAGGTCACGTAGAGAGCCGAAATTCCCGATCGAAACGGCGTCTGGTTTTAACCGTGCATGGATGTCCTGTCAGCAGAAGGGAAAATAACACGTCTATTATTAATCTCGCTGGAATTCCGCAGGCACCAAACCCCGCGGTGCGGTGGGATGTGCCAGGGGAGCGGCTCGCTGGCCTCTGCCGCCGCCTCCCGGCCACCCGCGGGATTTTGGATATAAGTGTCGGAGCGAGGATAAAAGAACCACAGTCTGCTGTTCCCCTTTGAAATACTCCCTCGGGGTTAGGGAGCTCACTGCTACGTAGCTCCGTGGTCCAGTGCAGCAGTTTTGAGTTTTTTCAGGTTAATTACTTGTCCCAGACTCATTCAATAATGGTGTTTTTCCATGAGTAGTTTTTCCTAAGCCTGTGGTAGTTTATCATGCCAGAATGACATTGTTTTGATTCTTCCTTTTTTCATTTCAAGACTTGAAGGAAAGCCACATGTGGGCTTTGTCTCTTGTGCTATATGCTGGTTTAGCCTCTGCTATCTGTGTTCTTGGGCAAAGGTTTGGTGTCTTTAGTCTTTCACCACTTAAAGATAGGGCAGATACTGGCCCTCAAAACGGGGATTACTGAACAGCATCACCTAAAGGTTTTGGTTTAGTTCTGCTCTGTTGTTGGGCTTTTGACTCACATGTTCATGAGTCAAAAGGTCCAAGACTTTTTGTATTTAAACTTGGTGAAGTAACAACTAAAACAGGTGTCGTAGTTATGAGTCTGGTCTATACAGAGACAAAATATGTTCAGAAATTGTGTATTTTCAGGGAATGATTCTTTGCTTTTGACTAAAAGGAGCTCCTGGAGTGGGAGTGCTGGGCCTAAACCCTTAACCACCCCCAATCTCTACAGTATTAATTCCATTTAATTATTGTAACATGATGTGACATTTCATGAGTCATAAATAGTTTTTATTTTGTAATTTCAGTGACTTTGCATGTTTGAATAAACATGCTTTTATAAAAAGCTGCTTTTAGTAAGATTAAGGTAATATTGAAAATGTGTCTACTGGACTTCAAAATTGTGATAATCACCCATTTTCTGGTAACAGAAAACACAGAAAATTTCCTACAGATTTTTTAGGACTAGGGTAAAATCTGACTACCTGTGACAGATTGTCTTAAAAAATGGCTACTTTGATTAATATCAGTTCTTGAAAGGGATTGTCCTGTTGTGGTTTGTGTGTAGCCTTAAGTAATTACAAAGAAAGAATTGGACTGATTTTGTTGATTTTGAAATATTTCTTTTCTAGCCCCACATATGAGGAAAGACCAGATCAATTCTGAAGTTAACTACAGACCTCATGTTGGTTTCCCAACAGAATTGCATTTGCAGGTGCCCAGTCCTCCAGTAAAGAGGTAACTAATACTGGCATTCATTTACTCTGTAATAGTTTAAAAAATACTGAATTCTTTTATGTTACAGTAATCAATAATTGCAAAGTTAAGGTATTGAATATTTTTGACAAGGCTCTAAACACAAATTTAGCAAGTAAAAAGGAACATTCAAAATTTGACAGGTTGATCAGAGTCACAAGGATGCTTAGAAAAGAGCAGGGGTCACATTTGACATAGTCCTGAATGCTGAAGGAATTTATCTTACCTTGCATTTCTCGCAGGGATCTGGGAGGGAAAAGGGGGGCTTGACATTTCAAATGAAAGAAGCCTTGGAGTAATTTCATACAACTTTTGATCAAATGGCTCTAAGTTAAACAGATCCCAGTTCTCTTGTCAGTTTGGATATTTAGGCTGTCTCTTGAAAAAATCCTAGAGTTATCTGAACCTTTTAATACGCTTTTGGGGATACTTATGTTTTGTGTGGTTTTGTATTTTAGAGCTGAAATGCCTGAAACCAACAGGAAATTTTACCCATCAGCAGCTCTACAGCCAGTTGTCAAAGACATCGTGAAGTCGGAAAGCAGGAACAAGGCAAATGAACAGAACCCCTTGGAGTGGCTTCATCCAGACAGGTTTGAGAAGGTGAACATGGCAGTGCATTGCGCTGACGGCGTATCCCACCCCTACATGGAAAATGACTGTGGAAGGAAGCTGCTCCACAGTGACTTCCCCCCCTGTGCTCAGCCGCAGTCTCACCACACAAGAACGCTTGGTCCCAAGTTGGGCTTGGTGCCCTGTGTGCCACAGGCCCTGGCGGAAGGGCCCATGGTTCTTCCCGCCCCTCCTGGGGAGCACGCTGGGCACCCGCCCCGCAGGGTGGATGCCCTTTGGGTGCCTGAAGCAGTGTACCAGAACCTTCCTCCACCTCTGCCACCCAAGAAATACGCTCTGAATGCTCTGCCAGGATCAGAGGGTAACTCAGCAGCGGATGTAAAACCAGTGGAAGTGTTGCAGAGTAATGCACTGAGGCCAACAGGGGCCCCTCCCAAATCTGTACCAGAGGCGAGTGCACTCCCAATAGAACAGAGGCTTAAGGAGCCCCTTCCAGGGAACGAGCTGTTTGTTCACAAACCAGAGTCTCCACCTCGCTTATCAGTGAATGACTACTGGACTGTGTCTGAGAACTTGCTGAAGAAAGGATCCCGTCACATGGGACCCAGCCCTGGCTACATGGACGGGAACGACAGCGTATCCCTCACCACGTACTTCTCCGTGGACAGCTGCATGACTGACACGTACAGGATGAAGTACCACCAGAGGCCCAAGCTGTATTTTGCAGAGAGTGGCAGCTTTCCCAAGGAGAGGCATCTTCCTCCAGCAGCTGGAGTAGAACTGAATGCTACATACCCCGCCACACTGGAGCCCAGGCATCCCCCACCCGAGCAGAGGTACAAGGGAAATGCAGAAGGCATCCACTGCAGCCGATAGATCCCTGGAAAACCCCACACCTGGGTCTGACTCTGGCATTTCATAGTCTGTAAACGGGCACAAACCTCGAATCTATGTGTCTGTGTGTGTGACAACCAGGTACCAGCTGACTGTACTTTGCTTGGGAGTCACTGACTGTTCCAATGAATATGCAAATTAGAGGTGAACAGAAGAGAAGAGGTGCTAAACTTGTGGTTTCTTTGATTTGTTACTCGAGTTGCCTTAACGCTTACCTCTGTTACTCAGCTTGTCTTCTACAGTTTGTATGAAATGTGGTCCCCTGGGGGATACACATCTTACAGGAGTGGGATCCACTGGATGTTTTAATTCTGTAAGAAGAGTTAATGAATTGCAGTTTAAGAAGTGCTCCTTCAGACTGTGGTCACTACCTACTCAGACTAACAAAAGGGATGAACATGCTACTACCCCATAAAATGCAGCAAATGTAGTAATAATAGAGCATTATTTGTCCTGAGACAGAGCAGGAGGTGACAGGTTTTTTTTTTCCACTGACTTCTCCAAGAGTCTGTGCTTTCACAAACCTTCAAGTGTCTTTAATGCAAGTTTACCCAGAGGATTTATTTTTTATTTGAAAAGCCTTAATAATAATAATAATAGCTCTTTAAAAACCGTCCTGTTTGCAAGTGTTAAATGAGACTTTCAAAGGGAACTGAAGTAAACTGCAGTAAAACTGTCCTATGGATACACCTGCTCTATGTCAGTGTACTTTTAAAAACACATTTATCAGGTTTGCTCACCCTATAAGCTGTATACTTTAACTTCTTAAACTTAACCACATTAAGTTACCAACTGGTATAACAGAGTAGGACACTAATTTTTAAATACAGATGTATCAAGCAAGTATGAAAGATTAATTTTGTAAGGTTTTAGGTAAAATTACTACTTATGTTCAGTTCTGATTTACCCTACAATTGCATGCAAAGTCAATGCTGCTATTTATTAAACTTACTTTTTTTTTCAACTTGACATTTTAAGCAATGGTTCATAGTGATCACACCATTTAGGTTTTTTTTTTATACTGATGTGTTTTTGAACATTTTGAACAGCCCCTACATATGGATGTGGTCTGCATTAGCAGATCAGGCTGAATGTGGTGGCTGAGGGGCATGGAAAGAAAAGGTTCCTCTTTCTCTGCCCTGTCACTCTGCCTACAGCTTTGGCAGCTCTGACAATCCAAAAAGGCTGAATTCTTCCATTCTTCACATTAGTGTTAACTTGGGGTGCTGCTGATTACACCTGAACATCAATGCCTTTTACTTATGACAATAATGCAAAAAGGTTCAATATGCATAAGCACTCTTGCTTATACTTGCACTGTTAGTCAGAAAGGCTTTTTTTAAAATGTTTATAACCTTATGTACACAAGTTTTAGTGCTTCAACCAAACCTTGGCTATTGTTTAGCACAATTATCCAAGGCAAACACCTAAACAGTAATTTTGGTTATTCTGTGGCAAGGTCAGGGGTTTTTTTCTTTTAAATTACAATAGAACTGGAATATTATATCTATATGCAATAAACCAGGTATCTCAGATTAACCTTGTTTCTACCTTCTTGTTCAAAATTAGTGGTAGCACTTGGGGAAAAAATGAATTAAAGAATTTATAGTGAGAAAAACTATGCATGTTTTGCTTGTAGACAGCAACTTAAGAAAATGAGCCTTTTGTAAGAAAATGAGTTGAATGCAGATGAACACTTAATATGTAAGAACTTGGTTGATTCCTATTGTAATATTTTTGAGAGAGATCTGAGTCTGTAAATCAACTTTTCTAGTCCATCTAGCCATGTTACATAATATACACAGCCAGTTAAGTACAGCTGTCTTCTAATACCTGTGTAAAAAACAAAGATGATTGGAATTTGTAAATAATGTATCATTTGTAAAATGTTTTGCAAAAAAAAAAAAAAATCTTGTATTTGAAATGACAGTATTTTTATGTATGAATAGCACAGCAACAACTGTGAAGGATGTTTGAACACTTATTTTTAAACCTGCATAGCAATTGTTGATACTTCTTGTACCAGGAGCAATACGATGATGCCTCTTCCTGACACCAATGAACAGCACAACTGGTAAACTCATTTCTAAAGTAGCTGCAGTGATTTAGATGTTCTCCAGTCTCCTCGCTTGGCTTGAAACAATCTGACTACACAACTTTCTCTGTGACCCCTGTTTACCAGGGTTTAATGATCATACAGACAGCTAATCCAGGCACCTTGGTTTTTATATTTGACTCTGTACTCCATATATGTATGTAATATTTGCTAACTAATATGTGATAACTTGTTTTAACTTACCTGGGGTGCCTATTTATTTTTTTACAAATGTCCCCTTCCAGCTATAGATTTGTATAAGAGTCTAGACAATTTTTGTAACAGTAAAAGTTATTAATGAGTCTTGTAATTAATATATTTTTCACTCTCTAGAATTTTCTTGTGAAATTCTGCTTGTTCAAATTATTGAGATAAAAGATTTAAAATCTCTGTTGTCTGTTCTCTTTGTTCTACATTTTTTTTAAAAAAAGTTGCCTTCCCAGAACTACATTTTTAAAGTGACAGATACTGCTGCTGGTTGAAAGGTTTTGAGGAAATGGTGGTTCAGATACCCTTTTTGAACAGTAAAATTCATTTTCTCAAGTAGTTGTTAAATAGGTTAAACTTTATGCATTTTATGGATGATAACAAAGTAATTTTAATATTGTAATCCCACATACTTGGTGACAAATATCTGATTTCAGAGGTGCCAGCAGGGAAGGGAATCTGTTCCTAAAGTGTAGGTCTAACACACAAAACAGGCAATGGCAGAATTGTCTTTATCAGTGAAAGAAGAACAAAGGAAAAGAGCATATGCCCACATGTGCATCCAAAATCCTGTTTAACCTGATCACAGTCTGTTTTCATTTCATGTGTTAGAAATATTCTACACTTCAGAATCTCTGCAATCTCCTTATTATATTTATTCCTGAAAACAACCCCAAACCAACTGTGACTTGTACTTCTCAGAATCAGAAACTAATATTCCCAAGGGAAAAAAATACTAAAGAAAACTGAACTCCTTTCCTCTACAACTGGAGATTGTCTTCCTCAAAACCTGAGCATGTACAAAAAGCTCACCCAATGTGCTCAACTTCTGTTTGTTTCTCCAGAGAAGGCAGAAGACCCCTTGCTCTAACACTGCTTTGGAAGTCTCCCTACAGTGAGACAGGAGGAAACTGATGTTGAAACATTTTGATTACTAATTCCTGCCTACTTAGAGCCAGGTGTGGAGGGGAGTTCTTTACATGTAACCTGCTCCCTCCTCAATGCTGGTCTTTAACTCCTCCTTCCTGTTTCTAGCAAGGAAAGCAGAGCCCGAGCTCTTATCAGTGAGGACAGTACACAGCAATATTTATTCACTTTATATATATATAAATACTGAGCCTGAGGAGATTCCACAACTGCTGAAGGGAGAGAAGAAAGGTACAACAGAAACCCAAAGAGCATCAAATGCCCACGATTAATTTCTGGAAGTAAAACAGTAGCTTCAGCTTCATCTTCTGAGGAAACAGGTCTGAGTTCCACCTCCACTCAGGCAGAGCTGTGTTTTATCCTCAACCACGCTGCGGGGTCTCCTTTATGTGGATTTTATTCAAACCTTCATGCACTGACTACAAAAGCACAGCCCGTCTATCTTTAAGGCACAGTTTAGGACACGGGCAAAAACCTGGACAGCAGAGATGTATTTCAATATGACTAAAAACATTTGCCTCTTCCATCCAGCTGCAAGCGGAGCCGCGTTCCCAGCTGCTTATCCCGCACAAATGGTCCTTCTTTTCCACGGCTCGTGTTCACGAGGCGCATCTCGTGGGGAGACAGCGGCCCTGCGGGGAACAGGAAAGGCCTGGTTATTCCTGCAGTGCCTTCCTGTATCTTTCCCCTTCCATTTCCTTCCGTGGGCCGCACCGGGAGAGGCAGGGCCAGGGGTGCTCCCAAGGGTGTTCCAGCCGCGGGACTCGGCTCCCGCCCCGGCCGCCTGCCCTCACCTGGGCCCGGCCCTCAGGGCAGCAGGTAGATGAGCAGGAAGAGCGCCAGGTCGAAGAGGATGAAGAGCCACAGGTCCAGCCAGTAGGACTGTCCCGACAGTGACAGGGATCCTGACAGCGGCCTACCGCCATCCTGCTGCTCGTGGTGCCGGTCCCGCTCCTGCGGCCGCCATGCCATGGCCTCCATCTCCTCAGAGGATCTCGCGGCGGCCCGACCGCGCAGGCGCCGGTGGCTCTTCCGCGTGCAGGGCCAATGAGAGCGGAGCGCACGTACCACCGCCCCCGCGCGCCGGCCACGCCCCCGCCTCCTGAGGCAACGCCCTTCCCTCAGGGACCGCCCTTCCCTGAGGGAGTTCCGTCTCCTCGTCTACAGCAGCGAGAGAATCACAAAATTAAAGAATTAACCAAGTTGTAAAAGACCGTTGAAGTCATCGAGTTCAACCTATTACTTAACACCATCATCTAAATCATGGCACTAAGTACTTCATCCAATCTCTTCTTAAACACATCCAGGGTTGGTGACTTAACCACCTCCCAGGGCAGCCCATCCCAATGGTCAAAAAGTTGTTCCTAACATCCACTATAATATCCCCTGATGCAGTTTAAAACTGTTCTGTTATAGGTAGCCTGAGAGAAGAGACAGACCCCTGTCTGGATACAACCTCCTTTCGGGGAGTTGGAGAGGGCAATAAGGTCTCCCCTGAGCCTCCTCTTCTCCAGGATAAACATCCCCAGCTCCCTCAGAGGCTCTTCATAGGCCTTGTGCTCCAGTCCCTTCACCATCCTCATTGCCCTTCTCTGGACACCTTCAAGCATCTCCATATCATTCTTAACCTGGACTCCTGATGTGACCTAACCAGTGACAAGTACAGGGGAAGAACAACTTCCCTGTCCTACTGGGCACATTATTCTCCATACAGGGAGGATGCCATTGGCCTTTTTGACCACCTGGGCACACTGCTGGCTCCTGTTAAGTTTCCTTTTAACCAGTACTCCCAAGTCCCCTTCTGCCTGGCCACTCTCCAGCCACTCAGTCCCCAACTTAGAGCTCTGCATGGGGTCCTTGTGGCCAAAAGTTAGAACCCAGCACTTAGAGGTGTTAAACCTCATGTTATTGGAATCAGCCCATATCTCCAGTCTGGGAAGGTCCATGAGCACAGACCTCCTACCTTCTAACAGATGAACAGCCCTCCGGGAATCCAGTGTGGAGGTTTTTTTG
>VYZS01009630.1:0-20578 GCA_013400695.1 Neodrepanis coruscans | reverse complement strand
TTTAAGGAATTGCACACAACTGCCTACAGTATTTACCTTTATCTGCAAAAAAATGCTCCCAAATTCAGGAAGATAGCTCAGTGTTCTACATATAAATAAAATCACATTTAAGGTGTGACTTATGGTAATTTCCCTCTCATATAATATATCAATCTCAACTAATATTCTGTAACATAATTTGAGTGAAAAAATTCTTGTTTGCATTATTGCAAATGTCCAGTACATTGAAAGAGAGAAAACTTTCACTCCTTTCTATTATGAGAGTAAGTCAGAAGGAGTATAATGCTGCATATAGTGACTTAGTTTTTCATACTGAAAAACAGAAGGCTACCTACCAGCCTTCTTTTTTACAAATGTTTTAGAATATCACATTACAATGTTATCACATAAAAAAAATCCCCCCCCCCAAAAAAAAAAAAACAAACCAAATGAAAAAAGAAAACCACTAAAATCAAAATGTAGGAATGAGAAACAACCTTATTTTTCCAGTTAAAATACTTCATCACACAGAGTCAAAGATGTTTCGTACCTTTTTTCTCTGTAGTCCTCCGACCTGTATTCCTAGCCACAGTGGTTCAGCCTAAAGTCGTGCTCAAGCTTTCTGTCTTAGGCATCGCTGAAAGAACCAATGTTCTTGTTATTTTCATATTTGCTTCTGATGCTGAAGAAAATCCAGATAATGACAGTAAGTATATTTTGTAGTTAGTTAGTACAGTTTTTTTAGTATATATTTTGTATTTTAGCCCTGATTTGGGGAAAAAAATCAAACAAGCAGACAGATACTTTGAAAAAAGTTTATAGTCTCAACAAATCTACTGTCGTTTGATATTAAGTACATAAATGTTGTATTAAAACATGAGATCAAATTCTGACAACTCTTGCTAGGAAGAAGATGTATGAATGCATAGCTTGCAGTTTACTGTTCTGCCATTCTGCCATAGTGTACCATTCACACAGCATAGTAAACTAAAGGGAATAGCTTTCAGTGAATGGTTAAATGTGGCACAAATTCTTTATGTGCACCTAATTCCAGTGACAATAGGAAGCTAAGATGATACATTTTTACACAGAAATTGTAGCTGTTGACAAGTGTTCTTTTCTGCAGACTATCCTAGAGATTGTAGCATACATTGGAAAGCAGAGGATAAAGTAAAGGATGGAAAGAAGTTTGCCAAATGTTTTGGTTGAGTAGCCAGGAAATTATACAAGTAACTGACAATCCTTTAAATTTAATACCATTAATAAATATTTTGACTAGAATTAGATCAGAGACAATTAGTGACATTTTTAGTATTTGTTTTCTTTTGCTACCAAGAGAAATAAATTTTGATTCTCTATCTCCTCATCAAGGTCATGCTCAGACCTTGAAATACTAAATCATCAGTTTTGGTGACCATTTATTTGGAATGTAGCTTTATTAGATTCAGGTTCCTACTGTTATGAATACAGAATTTTCTATATAAAACAGAATATCTTGAATATGAAAGACCTAAAATTTAGTGGCAAATATTCACATTGTCTAACATATACCTAATTTTGTATAAAATTGATTTCACTCAGTGTGGTGGGTTGGCCTTGGCTGAATGCCAGGTACCCACCAAGACACTCTACCATCCACAATGGGACAGGAAAGGGAGAAAATAAGATGGAAAAAAACCATCAAGGTTCAAGATAAAAACAATTTAATAAAGGAAAAGCAAAACCAAAAGTCTCATGTGGAAGCAAAAAGAAACAAAAGATTTTATTGTCTGCTATCAGCAGGTGATCTACCACCACTTCCCAGGAAGCAGGGCTTCAGTATGTATAGCAGTTGCTCCAGAAAACAAATGTCATAATAATGAATTCACCTTCCCCGCTTTCCTCCTTTCTCTTAGCTTTGGTTGCTGAGCAGACACTATGTTATACAGAATATCGCTTTGGTCAGTTAGGGTCGGCTGTCCTGGCTATGATCCCACCCAAGATCTTTCTCACCCTCAGTCTTATGCTGATGGTGGGAAATGTTGGGAAGATAGTGCTGATGCTGTTTGAGCACTGCTCAGCAGCAGACAAAACACTGGTGTGTTACCAGTGCCTTTCCAGCTACCAATGCAAAGCACAGAACTATGAAGGCTGCTGTGGGAAAAATTGAGTCCAATTAGTGATTGATGAATCTGTATTGTGAACTAGAACTTTGTGCTGATGAACCTGACCACAGACAGGAACTCTGTGCACTATGCTGTGTTCGATAAAAATGGACTCATCTGCTGCTGCAACAGCTGGGGTTCCTCAAATCAGGAGGGAAAGAGATGTCATGACTGTGTTGCTTGAGTGTGGTATGAAGGACTTAAAGATGTGTTCTGGTTTGGAATTATAAAAGACACATTTTTAATCTCTTTCTGTAATTTTCAAGATGTGATCCCTTTACCAGCATAGTATGTTCTACAGGGATAATATTGTTTCCAATGATTTTGAACAGATTTTCTACCTCAAGAATTGTTAAAAATTTTGTTGAAACTGATATACTGTTAAAACTGATATAACTGTAATGTTATTGAGAAATTGGCTGTTTCAGTTAAACACTGATATGAGAAATTTCTTGACTATATTATAACTAAGCATCCAGAAATTCCCCTGCTTATGACTGGAAGTCCAGTTTTTTTGGAGTGTAAACTCTGCTAGCCTTATTGAAAAAAAAAAAAAAAGTTGAGCACTAGGAAAATATATAAGGTCATGAAATGAGTAATAGTCAATAAATAATTGCTGTGCATGCTGCATAATATTTATGTATGCTGTAGGTATGCTTTGAAAAATATCTGTGCTTACTTTAAACATGCCTGCAAGAATAAGATCTAGAAAGATGAAATTGTAATCTATAATTTTATATTTAACTTATTTTGTAGCTAGTTTATGTTTAAAGATTGATGTAGGATTCTCTTAGAATTTAAAATAATATAATAAACAAGTGAGATACATGTTATATCTCAACTAAGTTGGCCATGATGGATGTAATTCTTATACGCCCCTTGTGTTTATAGAATAAAATTTTCCTGATTCATCTAGAAATAACGTCT
Organism: Neodrepanis coruscans; assembly: GCA_013400695.1. Classification (NCBI taxonomy): domain Eukaryota; kingdom Metazoa; phylum Chordata; class Aves; order Passeriformes; family Philepittidae; genus Neodrepanis; species Neodrepanis coruscans. Next base: position 17,528 of record VYZS01009630.1, on the reverse strand, counting down.
AGAAAGAAAAACAATGCGACAGAAGAAACTTTCTAGATGTACTTCAACTGACCAAAGGGATATAACATTAGGAAAAATTTCTTCACCAAATGTGTTATCAATCATTGAAACAGGCTGGCCAGGGAAGTGGTAGAGTCATCAATAAAAGAGATTTTTAAAAGATGTGACACTTAGTCATGTAGTTTAGTAGGGGACTTGGTAGAGCTAGGTTAGTGGTTGGACTCCTTCATCTTAGAGGTCTTTTCCAACCTGAAGAGTTCTATGATTTTATAAATTGAAAACAAAGTCATAGAAAAGTTAACTGCCTATTTCAGGTTGTACTTTATCAAGGTTGTAATAAATTCCACTGCTTCTGGCTTGGAAAGACCCCAAACATCTCAAAGTATAGTTTTGTAGTGTCAAAAAAATATGCCTGAATAATTATTTAATTTCCTTTTTCCAACACTATTCTAACAATATTTTATTAATAATTATTTATAATTATTTATTTATTATTATTTCTAAATTCAAGTAATCTTATTCAATATTAAAAGCATTTTACAATGTTGCTCTTATTATAATGAAATATAGCATAATATAAGAGCTATTTGTTATATACTAGTGTGGTGGTTTTACCACAAATTCAGTGATTTTGGAGCAGAGACTCTGAGAGAAGTCACAAACACACCCCAAAAATGAAGAAAACACACAAAAATCACAGTTTATTTTGTGCAAACACCAAAACCCGACAAATAAAGTGCAAAACAGACAAACAAATTAAATTTTTCCAGGGCCCGTATTTGAGGTGAGGACACTCTGGAGATAGTGCTTGTCTCTCTCTCCCTCTGAGCCCGGCTGAGAGACTCCAGGGTAGTTAGCAGGGAGCGCGTGTTCTCAAGATCCCCTTAGCCGTGAACCTCTGCCCGGTTTTGACTGAGGAAAACAACTCAAGAAGATTACAAAAACCGTGTACCCCCTCCCTCCCTTTCAGCCCGAGGAGAGATTTAGTGCTGAAAGAGGGAAAAATGTGGNGCCCCGCCGCCTCCGCCGCCGGCGCCGCCCCGCCGTCAGCCCGCAATGGCCCCATGGTCAGCTCGCATGCCCGGCAGCATGGCAGCGTCCAGCCAGGACCGTGCTCCGGTGCTGCTCCCACCGAGCCGCGCCGGCACTGGGCGAAGCCGCCGCTTCGTTCTTGCCACTGTCCTGCCGCTGCCGCATGCCTCGGCTGTGGGTACAGCCCGTCTGGCTTCGTGCTCCAGCCCCGCCTCGGCTCAGAGCAGGGCCATGGCCGACCCCAGCCCGGGACCGGGATCGTGCCTCCCACAGTCATTCTGGACGGTGCGAGCACCGCCCGTACTGGCAAGCTCGCGCCGTGCTGGCCAGCAAAGCCAGGGCCGCACAGCGTCGAGACTCTGCATCGGACCGGAGCCGCACCTCCCAGCAGCAGCGCCTGCCGTCCACACCGCTGGAGGTGGGGGGGGGAAAGGGCAACCGAAAAAACCATGCGGGCATGGGGGCGGGTGTCCCTGGAGCAGAAAGCAGTCGCCAGGGCCGCCAGCGCAAGGCAAAGTCGCCATACCATGGCTTGATCGTTTTTAACTTTCATTTTTTAGCCCCATGACAACTAGGGTCTGACCTTTTATGTAATTTGAAACATGAAAAAAAAAACCTTTGGTATCCTACTGAGATCTATTTGTGCTAATATAACACAGCAATGAAAATTCAGCTTCTAAACTAAATGTCTGCCAAAGCAAGATAATTAATTTTCATGCACCAGGGATGAGGAAATTAAGTTGGCTCAATACAATCAATACACCCATAATGACAAAGAATAGTTGAAATAATTTACTATTTTTATACTTCCAGAGTATAATCCTGACAGCTATACTTAAGCATAGATCTCCTCCCCTAAAGGATTTGAAAACAGGTAGAATATGTTAGAAACTTCCATTCATTTGGAGTTTAATTTGCCTTGTCTCAGGCATGAGTATGCCTTTGGTGCTAAATATAAAATGGATCTTTTTATTCTTGATTATTTCCTTAATTTAATTGCTACTTTATTGCATGACTCTGTTTTAATTTTTAAAAAAAATTAAATTTTTAGTGGCAGCTGCCACTAATCAGTACAGACTCCAGCCTGATGTGCCTTCAGACCTCTGAGCTGAGTTTTTTTTCCTAACACTGTTTATTTATGAGCATATTTATAAGCACTGTGAGTTTATATGTAAATTGTATTCCAAAACACTCACACGGACCACACCATATGCTTCAAAACACTTTGTAAGAGAGTAGCAGACCCTAGAGTAAGGAGCAAAAAGTGTGGGTAGATGAGTAAAGGGTGTCTCAAGGTATGAATATCCGTGCCCTCACCAAGAAGTGCAATCCCACAGACCCTGCGCACTAGTCACCAAGCCAGTGAGGCCACAGCAATCTCAACCAGCCAAAAGGCCACATGGTCAGAAAAGTCCAGAGCAATGAGACAGGTATGAGGGTGAAGGTAGGAAATCAGGTCAGTGGGTCAAGAGCAAGACCAGGACCAACACAATATGCAAACAGACACATTCATGTCTGATACATAACACAGGCAAGGAGAGTGTCTGTCCTTGAATGAAGCTGGAAAGATTGAGATTCTTACTTCTCATAACTTCTTCCCACAAAGCTTTCTTCACAGCCGTCTGATCCCAGGCCATACAGCAGAACCAAATCAGCTTGAGCACTAGCAGCAGATTTCCCAGCACAGGGCCCACTTAGGGCTCTTATGCTTGGTGCTGAAGTACACGACTTGATACTCAACTGAAACCAATGATAGCCTAGAGGACACACCTTTGGCCGCTCTTGCTTACTAGTTTGCACAACAGCACTTGTGGCCACACAACCATGTTGAAAATCATGTAATGTGGCTTTGATACACAAGAAATATGTGGGAGCTATTTATGAATCCATACTTCATGACACCTTTTATTTGCTGATTACATGGCTGACTAAAATTTTCAAATCAAAAAGATGGTCCAAATCTGTCTGCCTATGAAAAATATTTTTGTGGGTTTCCATATATAAATTAAAAGAGAAAACGGTAACACTATTTTGTAATTTGAATGGCAATGGGATGCATAGATAAAGACATGTTTAAATAGACAAATTATAAAACAACTGATATATCCTGAATATCTATACTATCTTTTATCCCACAGGATTCTGTTCATAGGGATTTTCACTATTCATAATATTGCAACTATTCAACCAGTTTTCTTAGGAATTTTTTGCTTTCAGAGTTCTTGTGGAACAAGAAAAAAAATGTGGCTCTGAAAACAATCGGCAAGTAAATTATTGTAACTTATTGTATGCTTCCTGATGACAGCACACAAAGTATGTGTTATACAGTGAGTGTATATATCAGAGTAAAAGTTTTCAGAAACTTGAAAACTGAAGAAAATTTAATAAGGAAGGTACATTGAACAGAACTGAAATTAAGTTTTCAATGCCTTGTTAATAATCGGTTTAGAACTCGACCTTAAAATTTTAACAATATACTTCATTAAATTCTCCATATGTTCATGAAAAGCTGTGCACAGGATTTCAGCCTGTAGGACCTGGAGAATGTTATATGCACTATAAATATATGCTTGCAGTTTTCATTACATTTTATTAGTTCTAAGATCTCATTTAACCCATTTCAAGAAAAGCAAAATAAATGATGAGCTCATGTAATGTCAGTCCTCGTGCAGAAGACTTCTTGCTGTGTAGCAGAAAAAATGAATGAAAGAGGTTAACCCTCTAAAATGTTAAGATATGTTTCCTTAACATGGTTATTCATGGCTTAAACCATTCAGAGCCCATTTTAATGTACTGATCCAAATTTCACTTCATTATCTTCACTTACAGCTTGAATTGGCTCACCTTCAATGCCACTAATTCATGCTCAGGGCTGTACTCCAGTATGCTGGGGAACTGTTCACCTGTGTTTCTATGGTATACAAAATTATTGAAGCCTGACAAATCAACTAATGTTTTATGCTTAAAACCCTTCTGCATTCATAAATCATGTAATTTCTTACTTAAATTTGGAGCTTTATCTTATGGATGTGTCTACAAAGCATAGCCACATAAAGCATGGAGTAAATTGAATGGCTTTGTTCTTATTAAATAGGCTCATTTTTTTCTGACTTTAAGTGTTAATTTGCATTGTGAGATCTATATCAAGGGTATTACGGGAGAGGAAGAAGACAAGATGACATACTTTTTTCATTTAATATTTTTGTTTAATTTTTATGTATTAGCAATTAACAAGTATTATTAAATCTTTCTTGTACTTTTGACTTTCAGACCTGGGCTCAACACTCCTGATTTTGTCTCAAGCCCTCAGAGGAACATCTCTTAACATTTAAGTATGTTCTGGGATGTTTCAATAAGTTGTAAATACATGCATGTGGACAAGTGAATGAAGCCTTTAATCTCCTTTTGTAACCACTTGATTTGGACAGGTTGGCTCTTAAAGTAATTATTTCTTTTAAGGACTAAAATGAACTACTAGAATGACTAGCTCAGATGAAGATATCTATTAACAACAATGAGTGGAAAAAGTCAAGATGAGTTATTCTGAATAACTGCACAATTTTGCAATTTTCAGAGAAATCATTATCATGTCATTGGTATTTCTCTTTTTGTTTCTGGATTTTTATTTTGTATGTAGTCTCCTAGTGATTTTAGTAAGATTAAAATGTAATTCAATTTTACGTCAAAAAAAAAGTACACCCATCTCTAATGAATAGTTACAGTTTAAAACAGAAGAGTTTAATGTAGAGTACTAATTTTATTAATTTTTGCTAAGTTTCACAGCATTTGTGGTGTCTAATGGTTATTTAAATGGAAAGGTGAAATTGAAAAATATTTGCACTAAAAAGTTTTATTTATTCAGGTTTGCAGAGACATAAACATATTTATCTATCTTTTAATTTGTTTGGTGTTGTTTGAAATAAATTTAGGTTTCGAATACCCAAAGATAAGCCCAGTCAAATTGTTTACTAGAATCTTCTAGAATGATACTGGTTGCAAAGTAAAATAGGAACTGATTTCTTCATTTTTAAATATTTGACTTGGTCTGTTAAATAACAGACTTAGCCTACATTCATACATGAATAAACCATCATAGTACATTCATATGTCTATATACATGTGTGTACACATAACCCCAGAAATATGATGGGCTTCCGTGTATAATTGAAAGCTTCTGGGTTCTAATGGGAAAAGAAACATAGATATTTGTCTGACAGTAATTGAGAGAGGAATATTTGATTCCCCTGCATAATGACTTAAACGCCAGTATTCATTATTTAAACTGTTGTCTGTCAGTCCTCCTTGTGCAGGTAATTCTGAAATCAGTATACATAGTGTAATGAGGAATGTTTATCACTGGCAGAAAGAGAGTTGCAGAATGAACTCTAACTTAGCAATAAAAATATGTTTGGGATATTTTTATATCTCATAGTATTATACAGTCCATAATAGATTAACTGTACAATAACAAAGTGAAATAACTGTAGCAGGATAGTATTATGAGAACCTCTCATAGCAAAATGTCACTGGTTTCTTCTTACTGTGTGAGATTGGACAAAAATAAAGTTTTTTGCATGTCAACTAGCTATGTATTTTTTTATACAACATCTTCTTCTGAGGATATTGCCCCTTACTATAACAAATTAGAAGGAGCACAGGAGAAATAAAACATAATTATTAATGCAAGTGGAAAAATTTCTTGATCTGACATTTAAATATCTCTGTTCTCAGAAAGACATCTGAGAAGAGAGTACTTATGATATTACACTTGTGGTAAAATGGTTTTCAATGGATTATATTCATCTTATAAAAAATCCTTCCTGAAAAAACATATTAAAAATATTACATTTTCAGTACATTTATTCAGACATTACTAGAACCATCCTCTATCTCCAGAGAACTCTGAAACAAAGAAATCTGTCAGACTGAGATAAGTATCAACCTTTATATGGAACATAATCTCCTCTTAATAAATATAAAAGATACATCCGAAATAATATTTGTCTAGGATTTGCTCAGTATAACATGATCATGAAGTCCATTAAGAGACTCTCTAAGCCCTTTCAAAACACTAGAGATATAAAAAGTCTGGATATAAAGTAATTTAAGTTGCACACTGAACAAATATCTCTAGGAATAGTAAGCATGAATGATTATTATGGTAATTCTGGGGAATTGTAAAGAGGCAGTGCCAGCAATGACAGCAACAGCAGCATGAGGGCATCACAAGATCACATAAAAACAGTCAGCTGTTGTTAGAGCCTCTTGCAAGCCTATGTTCCTATACTCATACAAAAATAACATCCCCTTATTGCATAATTGCTATCAAAGAGGCCATTAGGGACACCGTTTTTGTAAAGAAAATGTTACCAATAGATTTTGTAATTCATTTTTTCACAAAGCAATTTACAGACAATCTGAACTATCAAAACTTAAGCAACAGAGTTCATATAGTTTTATTTACTAGTATTTTTTGATTGTTTGCTACATCTGTAGTGTAAATTTACTTTTGAGTTGTTCAAGAAAATGCATTTTCATTCACCAGGCCGTTCAATCCATAAGTAATGTAAGGTTACTTTTTCTTATAAAATTTCAAAGTATTATCCTTATTAGAGATCCATTTCTCAGACATGTAACATCTTGACTGTAGCACAGATTACTACATATGAAAAGTAAGGTGCTATAATTTTTGTTCTTTTGATTTGAAAGAAGTTGTTTTCAGTTTCTGTCTGTAACAAAAAAGTAAAAATATTATCTGAGTAATGCAAGACTAAACCTACGTCTCACAGTATCTTATTTTAAGTAATATCTGGTAATGGATATTTGGAAAAGAAAACAGAACTTTAAAGACAGAAACAACATATGAACTTATTTCTCCAAATAATGCCCCAACTTCCAACTGTGGAATAAGTACTTTCTCAGGTGGAAACAAGATGTTTGTCTCTGATCACTCAGATTTTCATTCCACTGTTTGCTGAATCCACGAGGTTTATTATTATCCAAGTGACAAGTTACACAGCTTTAATAGCATGTTGTATGAAGCTTTTAAATGCTAGCATTTTATGTTCAATCAAAACAACAGCAACCAAAGAAAAACAACCAACTGGAAAAGGACTCAGGACTTCCTATCTTCTGTTTTGAAATTACCATGCCCTGTTATGATTATAATTGATTTTTTTTTTTTTTTAAAGAGACACATTATTATGTTCTGTGTATTTTCTTTTGTTCTTGGATAGAGAAGGCAGCCTTCTCATCTGCTTCTTTCATTTACCTCCTATTCCTGTTTCTGTATTTCTTTCCTGCTCTCTGTGTTTTTCTAAATTTTGTCTTTCTCCAGTTGTTTCTTTGGTAATTTCAGGATAATTCCTTTGCTAGATATAATACTTAGACATAAAAGTGTATTATATTCAACTCTGAGAGGCACTTTTCTCCCATCAGTCTTGGCCTACTGCTGTAGTCTTCATGCTCTCTAATACTACCTGCATGCTTCAGGGAGTTTCTGAATTTCTTTTTCTTACCACGATACTCAGCCTACTATATCTGTCATGTAGTTCTCGACACTTCCATATATTTCTATTCCTTGTCTAGCTGATGAAATAGCAGAGGAATTATGTCAGCCATTAGGACAAACTTGCTTCTACTCCATTAAAAGGGATAGACTAGTATCTGTACATCCTCACTGCATCTGCAAAATATAAGTAGGTACATCAGTGTTCCTAAAGATTCTGCTGCTTTCAGTACTATGAGTGATGACAACCTTTTACATAAATGTAAAAATTATCTAATTGAAGATTAGAAAGAAGAAACTCCCCCGAAATTACTACAGTTCTTTAAATCAAGCAAAGAATATTATGAATTTCAGAATAAAATTCTAAATGATGTCTATGCTATGTCATCTGTTATTCTCTTCCTACTCATCACACTTACTATCTCTCATTCTCCTTATTGACACCATATATCTTCAAATAGATTTTTTTTTTTTTCCCAGCCCTTTGGAAAAAAACAACGACACAACTACCTACACTTTCCTCCATAATGCAATATCTCTTTTCTATTCTGTGGAACTTAACACTTAATGTTCTCCCACTCACCCCTTTGTTGCATGCATCTGTGCTGGTTTTTGCAGAAGTAGAGTTAATTTTCTTCACAATGCCTAGGGTGGGGCTATGTTTTATTGAATACAGAGTTGATAATACAGAGATGTTTTTTTCATTGCTGAGCATAGAGCCAAGGTTTTTTCTGCTTTCTGTATTGCCATGCTGGCGAGGGAGTTGAGGGTGCATGGGAGGTTGGGAGGAAACACAGCCAAGAGAGGTGAGCCCAGCTGATCAAAGGGACATTCCAGACCACATGACATCATGCTGAGTATATAAAGCAAAGGGGAAAGGAGGAAGTGATTTAGAGTGATGGGATTTGTCATCCCAAGAAATCATTACACATGATGGGGCGCTACTCTTGTGCAAATGGCTGAACACCTGCCTGCCAGTGGGAAGAAGTGAATTAATTCCTTGTTTTGCTTTGCTTGAGTGTGGTGGCGTTTGTTTTTCCTATTAAACTGTCTTTATCTCAACCCATGAATTTTCTATCTTGTGCCTTCCAATTCTCTCCCTGATCCCAGTGGTGGAGGAATGAGTGAACGACTGCTTGACAATTGCTAATGGCTGGGGCTAAACCGTGCCAACATCAGAAATAAAATAGGCAAAATATATCTTTCTACTAAAAATAGGATTCTCTAAGAATATAGAAATGTTGTTAAACATATTCCTCTTGCTTTCACTGGGAGTCAGGGTGAATAGCACCAACTTCGAAGTTATCAGGAATTTCCAGCTTAATGACTGGAAAGTTAGGTGACCAGTTATTGCAGTTCCTTGTATTGCTGAGGACAAATGAAACCAAGTTTCTCTGTCCCAGTGCTCAAATTTTCTTCCTCATGATTCCATGGTTTGGGGGTGTTCTATTCCTTTTATTGAGATTCCTATTTAGACTTCTACTTTGAAACTAACATCTTGTGTAAGAAACATTGTATGCATTTTAGGTAGCTGTTACTATATTAGAAAAAAAATGTAAAAGAAGTCTAATAATATTTAGTATGTTTGTCTGTCTGCAACTCTACATAAAGTAGGAAAATTCAACCTCACAACCAAAGGAGCAAGGCAACAAAGCATCTCTCAAAGTCCAGGCTAAGTCCCAAGACACTGCATGAAACTTTGGAGCAGGGAATTCAAATAATGATACTTAAAAGGCAGCAATGTTTTTTAACACCTCCTAAGTTAAAGAATCAGTTTTTTTTAAAAAAAAATTCTATTAGTGGAAGAAATTTCCTGACAACAAGAGAGAAATCCTTCCAGAAATCAAAGCCAGACAATCAGTTTAGCCAAATAACTGTAATTTATAAAATATTCATTTATATTTCATTTAGGAAAAAAAATTATAAAAATTACATAATTCTAACGTCACTGCTTCCAGAGATACAATAACTTCAAAATGAACTTATACAGAAACAAAAATAAGTCACCATGTCACCTAGCAGGATCCTTTTCTTCTATTACTGATGGACATAGTCTAGAAATACAGATTTTAGTATGCTTTAAGGGATCCTCCCCTGTGGCCACTGATAAGGAATTATGATACATTCAGTAATCTATAGAAGACTCTTGCATGTCTGTAGATTCCAAACAGTTTATCCAAGATGGCTTTTACTGCTAGTATTTCATACCTTAGAGATATGTAGCTATTTTTTCTTTAACTGAAAACTGAACAAATATGTAAATTATTAATGCAAGACCCAAAAAGTTCACCTTCTTTATGAATAACAGGTAAATCCTGGGGACTAGCTAGTTGTAGGGACATAGTAAAGAGTCAACAGGAATTAAGTAGGGAATTTATTTTTTCTTCATGAAGGCACATTTTTGATACGGTATCTATCTTTGTTTTATTGATTCTCTGATTTCAAATCCTCTTTGAGAACACATGGGGGTTTTTATGATCTCTCACTGTTGATTATTGTGCTCTTCTGGTGTTATGGCTTTATATTTGAACTTGCAACTGTGAGTCCAAGTATAGACTTGGCTCTTGCTGGGGTAAATATACAATCGTAAAAAATGGTGCAGTAAACAGACTTGAAACCAGGAATTCAAAAACGGGCATTTGAAGATAAAATGAAAAAGAACATGAGGAAGAATATTATTGAATTATGTGATACCATAATAAATCTGGTATGTTTTAAACATTGCCCTTCTTTGACAAACATAAGCATTTTCTTGTATACAACATACAGACAGGCAAACACACTTTTATAAAGTCAATTTATTAAGGCATGGGTCATTCTGTTTCATTAATTTTTATTTTTTTTTTTTACAAAAAAAAATTAAAAAGGAATTGTATGGACACAGTGAAGAAAGATTGTATGCAGGTATCCCCAAATACCAGGAAGCAGAAGGATTTAGGAAGATTTACTTCTGAAAGCTGAGAGCACAAACATTACAGCACAAGCTGCACTGCACCTGAGAAAGGCATGCCCCCTTTCTTCTCAGGACTTTTATTGTCTACCTGGACCCCCTCCTGCAGGGGCCTTCAAACATGTCTGCTGGAACTTATCCTCTCTTGTACCAGGGAGTCAGTCTGTCTGGAAAGCAGAAAGAAAAATCATCTAAGACTATCCCTGCAAAACATGTCTCTTTCCCAGACTGTATTAAATCTTCTGGAAAGATTCCTCTATACTTACAGACATGTTTATTTAAAGACAAAAATCTTCTTATGATTAATATATTATTGTGACAGGAACTACGCGAAGAGAGAGCTCTAGTTGAAAGGACCATCTCAGACTGTTTGGAGTAGGATTGAAAAATCATGCTACTGAGTATTTCCACCAAGGTACATAGAAGAGGCGTGTCATTATCTATCAGTAGCTCAGGTAGAGCAGACGACTATAGAGGCGGGGCCTGCAAGAATCCTTATGTCTCTGGTTTGATTCCAGTTTGAAAGAGATGCTTAATTTTCATCCAGAGCGACCTGGTCAATGTTGAGAAGTGAGAACATGGGAATCTCATGATGTTTAATTAGACCAAGTGCAAGGTGCTTCACCTGGGTAGGGGCATCGTCTTTAAGGTCCCTTCCAAGCCAAGCCATTCTACTATTCTATGATTATATGATCCACGTTAAGTCTCCCTTAATTTGTACAGCAATGTCAATAAGACCAAAGGTAGGAAAAAAACCTTAATATATTTATTAATTCTGTACAAACTGGTAAGATAAACATGTTAGAAAATGGTTCTTAGAAAATTTTGAGAAGGCTTACTGATAAAAAAGAAGTACAGTAGTATAAAAAATTAAAAAAAAAAAAAGAAAAACCAAAACCAATATGCCATAAATAAATAAGTTTCAAACCTGAAGAAGTTCTCCATATGGAGTACTCCCTAAAATATTGAAAATTTGTGGATATGATTAATAAATGTTTGCACAATGAATCAGGAACACACATGAGCTGCAAAACTTACACTCCCTGGCTACCCAGTGACTCACCCGGGCACATTCTGACTGCGTGCCAAATGCTAGTACAGCCACCAGACCTAAAGAAACTGACAGTTAACTGCAAAGAAAAAAAAAAAAGGATGACAACCTCTCCCCCCCAACACACATCACACCTCATCGGAAAGGTAACGGCTGTGGCAACTATCCTATGGTTTTTAAGAAAACTTAGCTTTTTTCCAACTTTTCTCTATCTTTCCTTCTCTTTCTCTATGTTTTGTTTGTTTGTTTGTTTGTTTGTTAATATCATTAATAAAATTGATTTACCATTTTGAAACCCAACATTTAGTCTTGATTGTAACATAATTCTGCTTCTGGGAATTAGCTAACCATTTTTTTTGCAGGTTGTAATATTGCCCCAGTCCCTTTGGTTTTCAAGGGCTGGAGAGATGCGGGAAGAGCCATTGCCAGTAAAAACTGAGGCAAAAATTGTTGAAAATTTCACATATTTCCGTGTTGTTTGTCACCAACTCTCCTTCCTTATTTGAAACAAGTTGCCCAGAGAAGCTGTGGATGCCCCACCTCTGGAAGTGCTCAAGACCAAATTGGATGGGACTCTGAGCAAACTGGTCTAATGAAAAGTATTCCTGCCCATGGCAGGGGAGTTGGAACTAACTCATGTTTAAGGTCCCTTCCAACCCTAGAAATGCTATTATTCTATGATTCTATGATCCATGCTCAGTATCCTTTTAAAATTCTTCCAAGGAATATATAGTCTCTTTGATGGTTTTTAAGTCATCTCAGCACAGTACCATTTGACCGTGTGTAGAATAGTAGAAGCAGATGCTAATCTGTAGGATTCATCACACTTGACAGACTTTTGACAATGTTGCCAATGCAAGCCCCTAGTAGGTTGTAGACTTGTCAGTCTGTAAGTTCCCAGTCTGGGGCTTTATGATTAACTCCTTCCCAGTATATTCTCTGCATTATTGCTTTTAAGAAAATGAGATTGTACAGAGTTTTATACATTATTGCAGATATGTTTTAAAGACAAAAATCTTCCACAAACAAACCGTAAACTATTACAGAGCATGTTTCAGATGTATGCCATAATGCTTTTGATTCAAATGCTTCTCACTGTGACAATGTCAGCAAAGTCCATTTCAATTTTAGATTATCTTCTGTCTGGAACAGTCCCTAAAAGCTTGCTCATCTGTTTCATTGTCAACCAGAAGGTCTGCAGAGAAATTTCCTTAATTTACTCTTTAATTTATATACAGAAAATTCTATTACATTTAAACCAGGATGTAAGTACCTGAATACTAAGCAGGGGTAAAAGTTGTTTATACCAAAAACAGTTGGGATGAAATCAGGCAGGAGAAAAATATCACGGCAGAAGATCCTGTCAGATCCACTAAGTTGAGGAAAATTACTACATGCTTTAGAGAAGCACTGGGTTTTAATCCAGTCCCATATTGAAAATTTAAAAATATTTAGCTCCTTATCCTTGAAGGCATTCAATAGATATAAAGCTCACTGAAATTCAAAATGTGCAACACTGAAACTTCTTGGTATTAGATTAGATGCCCTTGCAGTATTTTTCAACTTTTATCTTCTGGTGGTGAGATTCTGCTTCTGTTATTATATAGGATAAATTAAAAGCAATATAGCACAATTCTGGTGATCATAAAAGTTTTCAAAAAGTGTATTATCACTTAATTGCTTGTGGGATGCTTTTATCCTAGAATTTAATAGACATTTCACGTAATAGAAAGGAAGAAAAAGGATTTAGATCACCACTGAATCCTGATTTCAATGGAATTTTTATGCATATTTTAACTTTTTGCAAGCTTCAAATTTATTAAGAAGTTTGTCAACTGAAAAGCTTGAAGTAGGTTTTGCATTGGAATCTTCTGAAGCACCATAATGCTTAACAGACATTGTTCTCCAAACAGAAAAACAGTAAACGCTATTTCATTTTTATTGCATGTATCACAATCTACATTCGAGTACCATTTTGTAGTTAACTAAATTGGTATGTTAAAAAATTATATGTCATAAATAGAAACATTATCCATTCTGAAAATACTGAAATGTTGAGATGAGGAAGTTAATAATGAAAAGTAAAAACTATGCTTTAACAACCTGTCTTGAAAAAAATAAATATGTAAAATCCCATTTATTTTTGTATAAGTGTGTTATCATAATTTTTATATGTTTCTAAATTCTTCCAAGTTTTCAAAAAAAATTCATTTACCATTATGTGGATAAGCTAAAGCTGTCAAAAATACTTTTAGTATTGGTAGTGCTAAATGTTGTCTGAAAGTTTTGAAATATGCAAATATTTCCTTAATTCTTTATTGCTGCAATGGTAGAACTTGCTTTGGGTACCCAGTGGACTAAACACAAATAAAATTGCAATAACATCAGTTCCAAGCTACTAGGTAGTTCCTTCTTACTAACTGACATAAAAGAAATACTCTTCGCAGGTCTATTTTCAGATATACTACTCATAATGGAGAGTGATTTCAACCTATGGAGAAAATGACTGACAGATGGCATTGTTTCTTTCTTTTATAAACACAGTTGGAATGGATTTGAAGTATAAAAGACCTTTTGTGGGTAATAAAATAAGGAGTGTGAAAGGGACCCTGAACTGCTTCTAACAACTCTGAAGACATTTAACACATGCTCCACACATTTTTTCGTTGCTTAAAAATGCAACTTTCCAGAGAAGATAAAAAAACGTTACTAACACAAATGAACTACAGTGTACAGAAGAAAGCAATACAATGTGAAATATAAGAAAAGTCAGTTTGTGTTGCCAGCAAGGCAGTCTTTAATGAGATCAAGATGCTCAGACCACTAAGTTAATGCAAGATTTTTTTTTAGAAAACAGGGAAAATAGAATCAGTTTTTTTTAAAGTAGATATGAGTTTTCACATTGAGCAAAGCCAGTGAAGTCACAGACTAACTATCTGTGCTTGAGCAGCAAGCATTAAGCCTTCTATACTGACCTTGATATGCATGTAGAAGAGAATGTCCTTGGACTTTAATGTTAATTTCCAGATTACTCTAAGAGGACTGTTCTTCAGCAGGTTGTTCTGATGGTGTTGTTGAACTTTAAAATCTTTAGCATGAGGCCATTAAGTATTCTGTGAATGCTTTCTACACCTGATTTGGTCTTATAAACTGCCAAGATTTAGCAATTGACCTGTGATGGATGAAGTGAGAAAAGCAAAAGCAGTCTCTAAGTACTAGTGTTCAAACTCTTGCTATGAGTCTGATTGGCTTCAACAGGCTGTACTGAAGTTTTATGTCTAACCCCAAAAAATTAGAAAGGGTATTGCTTTGTCTCTATCACAAACTCAGTGAAGTCCCTCACATTTAAAGTGATGCCTTAGGGGGTATGCTTAAGATTCTGGGAATTCTAGCTAGGTAGTTGGATAACTTGTAATATTAAGGGCCAAGAACCGCCTGTGTTTCACATGTTTGCATTCTTCTATAGAGATAAGTGGGATATTAAGAAAAAACATAGAGTTAGGCTTCTAGGCCAGCCAGGGGCTGGGCTGGGGTGGACTATAGGTAATAAGGGACCATCCTGTAGGATGTTTAGGAGACATAGTAGTAAGATGGGCTTTAGTTGGATAGTGTGATGGGTGGGCACTTTGAAGCTTATAAAGATGTTATGATTTTCTTCTTTGGATCCTTGGACATCACCAGTAAAGCTGAACTCTCCCTTCACCTCTGCAAAGTGCATGTTTGTTTCATTTCTTACCTCGCCCTACAGGCAACAAGTGTGAAACCTGGCTTAAAAAGACAAGCTACTACAAGCAACTTCCACTCAAAAGGGTGGTGGGGTTTTTTTTTTTTTGATTTGTCTTTCTTATCCCTCTGCTTTCTCGTCCCCTTCTCCCCCACAGTGTGAGCTGTTTCAGGGAGTTTTAATAATACAATTTAGATTTGTAATGTGTGCTTCTTGAAGTAATATCAAGGGTATAGAATCATCTTCACTTTTACTTTACCTGGTCACAGATAGTAAAAAATCCTGCTTATTCAGGTACTGCAGGAACACCAATATTTCAACTCTTTATCTGGTTTTAGCTGTTAACTTTAATTGGTGTGTTCTCACTGGACAAGATCACAATAAACTAGTTTTTAGCTGAAATCCCTCACATTTGCTGCCTATGTTATGACATGTGTTTGTTCATAATTTTAAAAGCTGTTGTAGAGCCTTGCTAACTATTTGTTTTACTCCTTCAATGTGGAAAACAAATTATCCATAAATATCCTTAATCACTACTTCTCTTAAATATAAGTTTGATTTCTGGCTTAGTTACCAAGAGACATTTGTTAGTTATCATATTTATTTCAGTAAATATAGACAAGAGCTTAGTTCATGAAAGATACTTACATATAAATTTCCCACTGATTTCCTGAAAATATGATTGTATTTCTATAAAGAGCTGTACTGAACCATGTTTTTTTTAACATCTAAACATCTACATGTTTTGATAAATTACCTATTGAGCACATTTGTTTTCATACTTGTATAGTTACAGTGAATTCCTAGGGTCAATATGTCCCATAACATTTAGCGTAGTTGTGTTATTTAAAAGAATAAATCTGGCCTGAGATTTACCTAAGGGTAGTCCTCAGGTATGGCAGTTAACTTCATAAGTATTTTCCATCTCCTAGTTTACCTGTCAAAGGAGAATAAAGAAATAGGTTTTGCTTAGAGGAACTGAAAAATAATTACACAGTTTCAAATTAATACTCTTTCCAGCTCTTAATTTATGGCATAGCACCTGCTAGTCTTTAGGGAAACTATACTGTATTTCTGCTGACTAAAGGATGTATCATCAGGAAGAACCCTTCGAGAGATCTGTTTGTGTCCACACTGATGGCTGCAAGATGTCATAACTCTGATTGAAATTTCCACACTATTTGATACAGAGTACAAGGCAATAGCACACACAGACCCTGTACAAATTTAATTTATTTGCATCACTTCAGTGACTGAAAGATCCACCAACACATGGCAAATTGTGATACAGTCAGACTGTACATACAGCAGAGTTAGATTCCATTCATTATGCCATTTAGTCCACAGTAATGAGGACTGGCTTTGATCCATTTCTTCTGAATTATGCAAACATAACCTCTCTTTGATACTGCAGAGAACAGGTAGGTTTTACCAGGGCATAAAGCTGAGCTTGAGCTTGCACTAAGGGAGGTTGTAGCTTTCCTGTCATATTGTACATTTCAACAGCACCTGTGAAATGCCTCCAGGATTTTAAAAGTTAAATAAATCACATGAAAGAAGTGTAGAGTTCTTATCATCTGACCTAGTCTGTTCCTCTGTCTTCAAAGGAGGATCAACTATAATTAATAGCTAAGGTTTTTACTTATAAATATGGCCTAGGGTTAGAGGAATGATCCTGATGGGGGTATCACTTTTCTTCATATTTATAAAAGAGTCTAACCCAACCTGAACTCAGTAGTAATTAATGGAACCGTGAAAGATACAGTCACATGATAAAAATTTTCCCTTTTAATTCCATTTTTTCAATCTATTTTTAATTGAATTAAAAACTCAAATTTATTTCTTCCTTTTCCCCTTCTCTTTTTTAACCCAAAATTAATGGTTTAATATATATGGGCATATTGAAGAGGAATACACAAAGAAAACACATTTTTTTATTAATTTAAATTCATATTTTGTACATTGTTTCCATTGATTTCAGTACACTTGGTTCTGCCTGAAACGAAATTTTCAATTCAGATTCAGAATGTGCTTATTTCCCACATAAGACCATATTTTATGTGAGAGGAAATCAAAGAAATTGTGACTGCATGTGATAAAGCCTGTTATTTCATTACCAAAAAAAAAAAAAAAAATCTTTAAAGTTACATCAGCAGAAAAGATTTATGGTACTTGATTCTTGAGTTAAACCTGATAATTCCCCTACATACATTAAAAAGATTCAGCATTTTATTTTAAGGTGTGTTATGGGGTAGAATAGGTC